>JBBMOJ010000438.1:0-33916 GCA_038090695.1 Sclerotinia spermophila | reverse complement strand
CCCGTGATTTCCTGATCATGTGACTCGGTATGTTGGATGCCGTCATAACATATTACTGTATTCAATAAACTATAAATTACGGAAAGCTATAAATAGAAAACTGCTTTTATAATTTGCTTTAGCTTATTTGAATTTCTAATAATATCTTTCGGCTTTTGTAATACTTTTGTCTTATTCTAGAATTATATTAATTATATTCTTTTCGATTTCTTAAATAAGAATTGTATAATATATTTAAATAATATTCTAATCTATTCCGAGAATATTATAAATTACTAAAAGCAAATCCACAAAATCGTTTAGAGACTTATCGATATAGATTTACAAATCGATATCGATAAATATAAGTTTAAAACAAAGAGAATAAAATACCTCAATTTGATTATTATTTTAAATAATATCGAAATGGATCTTGATAAGATTAAAACTATCTTCAAATAGAAATTGTTAATTAAACTTAAAGACCTTTAATACTTTCTAAAATTCACTAATTTCTATTAATATTTCATTTGTAATTTTTCTAAGATTATAGAATTGTTGAACTACTTATTAAGAAAAAAGAAAATATAGAATTGAACTAATAATTAAAAGAATACCTTTAAGATATTAAAATAAGCTTTTACCTCTATCCTAGTTCTTACAATATTCGATTACTATTATTATACAATTATTGAAATAAACATTTCGGATTGGGCTATGAGTAGTATTCTTTCATAATACAATAATAAGGGCTGATTATATTTAGTTATATATTTCTCTTTGAAATATAATACTATTAAATATAATTATAAGATCTATAATAAGGAATTACTTATTATTATTAAATCATTAAAAGAATAGAGATCCAAATTATATGGAATATAAGAGCTATTTGAAATTATTATAGATTATAAGAATCTGGAGTATTTCATATCGATAAAAATGCTGAATCAAAGGCAAGTTAGATAGGTCGAATTTCTATTTGGTATTAATTTTCGTATTATATATCGATTTAGTTATAAAGTAGTTTGTTTTAATATATTAAACCAAAAAGCAGAAGATCGTTTTTTATATACAAATCCTAATAACAATTAGATTAAGAATCGATTATAAATAATTCTTTTGGAAAGAGTATTCGATATTACTATATTCAAGGACCTTATCTAATAAATAAATAATAATATTGATTTCATTGCAGCCCCTATAGGTATGATTATTCCTGATATCAATAAACTGATTAATAATCTTATTAATAAAGTATACAAATCATTCGAATTGATTATTATTATATACAAAACACTTTGGAATTTAATTACTTGTTATTAGCTATTATTAATCCAAAAGGATTTCCGAATTGCTTTATAAGATTGTAAACTAGTTAATCATAAAATCTTTTATTGAAATCGCTTTTTCGTTTTTCTTTTTATTAAGCTTTGTATACAGATTATATACTAAATATATTTTATTAAATCTATTAGATATCCCAGCTGAATAAAGACTATTGATTTAGTCTCCTGTATTTACTGATAGTCTAATATATTAAGGGAAATCGAAACTTTTATATAAGCCTACCAATTCTGCTTTCGAATCAAAGCCTTCTACCTTACTATACCCGGATTTCTAGAACCTCTATTAATACTATTTCGCTTCTAATCTAATATCTCTATTAATTATATTATATTATTATTAATTAACAAACACTATAGAAAGAAATATTAATATATCATTATAATCATTTACTATCTAATAAAGATATATTACTTTATACTAATTATAAAACTATTCATACAGGAGGTTACTAATTAATTTGTTGAGAAAGTTTTTGTTTATATAGCACTCCCAACAATATTGTTTTTGATAAAGATTCATAATTCATTTCAGAATTCTGGAAATACCTATCAGAACACCTATCGATTGCCCTGAAACAATCCTCCTTGTTCTATTCAGAATCCGATAATTAAATAAAAAGAATTAATACAATAATAAAACAATATCTTAAAGCCTTTATAAATTTCCACCAAAACGATTAATATAATTAGCTTCCATTTATAGAGTTTATATTTAATAATACTATTTTAGAGATTACTAATATATCTCTATTCTTTACAAATTATAGCTTTTATCTACAACTCAATATCGAACCCTTTTTATCTATACCCCCGAACTTATTATATCAAAGAAAATATGAATTCCTAAAAGCCAATAAGATTATAGATCAGTTCGATCTTATTTTAACAAAATTAAAAGCTTTCACTATTTAATCCATTCAAAAATATAAGGATTATATTAATAGGATTTATATTAATATTCCTTTATATATAAAAAATAATAAGGTATAGATTAGTATTAGGAATATAAAGACTAATTACCTAATAAAAAAAGGCGATAACAAATAGAATAGCTCTTATAAGATTCTTAAAGTTTATAAATATATCTGTTTATTATAACTACTTACTAATTTCAAGATTTTTCCTATATTCTATAATTTATTGCTTCAACTATTCCATTGCTTATTTAGATTAACTAATCAGAATATAATTAATAAAACTGAATCCCATGAGAACCAAAACCATATCCTTAAAAGAGATAATAAAACAAACAAAGAAACTAAATAATAGAAATTCAATAAACTCCTTAATTATTATAATAAAAATAGATTTCTGTCACGGCGCCAACTACATGATCTGTAGTTGCCTTCGTGCCTCAGGCACGGACCACTAGCGCGCCCTACTTCCTATAAGTAGGGCCTCACTCTTCCATAGCTCTTCTACCCTTATGGTACAATATAAGTCTTCACCCGTACCTTGACAATTTCATTATCAAATCAAATAGAAATACCACCTAGTATTCTAATAACCTGTTGAAGATTTTCGTAGCTAAGAAGATACAATTATTGCTTTTCATTTAACTAATCTAAATAAGCCAAACCTGCCTACTTGAATAGAATTCAAAAGACCTATCGATTCTAGTACTCTATTAATACTAATATCAAATACATTCCCAAATTAAAACTAGAACAAATCTAAAAAGCTTTATCAATTAATTACTATTTCGAAAAAGGTTTATTCTAATCCAATAATAGAAATTAGAGTATTTTAATATTATTTTTATTTTCCTAAAAGTTGTATGTATTACAATTGTAGAACCAATTGTTTTGAGTAGGGGATATTATTACAATACCAACTATATATTCTATAATTGCCTTCATACCTTAAACACAAACTATTGGTATATCCTACTTCCTATAAGTAGGACCTCTCTTTTCTATAGCCTTCTACTCTTATAGTACAATATAAGTCTTTACTCGTACCCTGATATTAATTTATTTTGGCTTTATTATATATGAAAAAGGATTAGGGTTGGATTTGAAAGACTAAATATTATAATACTAGATTGTTGTTTATTATTTCATTACTATAGGTAGGGGAATAAAGCTTAAAACTAAGAATACTCTTATACTACAATACAATAAAAAATCGTAGGATATTCGAATTCTATAGGAAATATAGATATTACGAATAGCTTAGGAAGTTAGTATTGTTGTAGGAGTTAATAAGGCTCTTTATGATTTGTATATAGATTAATTAAAGTTTATATATTTAGATAATAGTATTCCTATTATAGAGGGGATATTGGAAATCATATATACTATATACCACTTAATACGCGGCAGTGTAGCAGCGTCGTCGTAATGGGCATTTTATAAATGCTATAAAGCAATGAAAACCTATAATATCAAGGTTAAATGGGCCCTAGGATATACTAGTATCGCTGGCAACGAGGCGGCAGACCGCTTAGCCAATAAAGGCGCATTCAGCCCTATAGATACTGATATTATTCAAATACCTATAATCAATAGGATCCACTCTAAATTCTATACAAGATGTTGCTCATCGAAAATATCTTGGTAGTAATCCGCTAATACTAAGATCTCCTCAATCTATAAACTATAAAAATCGAATTATAATACAAAAGAGTTTATACAATTAGGACTTCCTAAAAATATATTATATAGATTATTAATAATGAAAACCAGTTATAGCGATTTTGCAGTCTATTATAAAAGGTTCAATCATCTAACAAACAAACAGGAATGCTTTTATAGTACTCTAAAGGCACTACTTTACTTCTTTGAATATACAATTAACAATCAAATAAAAACCAATTAGCCTTAGGTATTTCTATACCTTTAATCTATTAATAATATAATAACATATATTAAAGGGCTTATCAAAAGCCTAGATCTATTCGCCCAACTTTTTAATGGATTGGGATTCTATTTCCAGATCTACCCTAGCTTTGAATAAACAAGTACTAGTATACCCTTCGAATCGCTAGAAGACTATTCCCTGTCTATTATAACCTTTACTTTTCAATCTATATATCCTTCTAATCCTTTAGAGTCTTCTATATACTCACCAACCCCTAAACACCAATAATACAATTAAATTTGAACTACTTATTTATATTCTACTATCTTTTTCTTCTCTAAAAGAAGATTGCTTTCCGCCCCCTATATATACTAAAGGATCGGGCTTGCCCAAAGATACCAATATATAAGTGATCCCTTTTGAAATAAAGCCAAATTGTACCTATAAAGAAACGAATAGTCTTTAGCCTTAAAGATAAATTGCTATACTTGGTTGGAGTTTTCACTTTGTAAATTAGTCCATTTTTGTAGTACGTCTGAATACCCCTAGGGAGGTCCATTATAGACGTTAAGCAATATAAATAAATAAATAAATAAATAAATAAAATAAAATATACCACTTAATAGTATATACCCTTAACTTCCCCTTATAAATCTCTTCATTATTATATAGATAGCAACTTTATACTATAATATAAAGTTGTATTATAGATACTCCTATATATAATATTATTATATTATACATAACTTGCTATCTATTTCCGATAATTTTAATTAAATTTCACTACCGCTTTAAGGAATTTAGTTATATACTGAGCTGTTCCCTCCAAATCTTTGAATTCGATCGATCTTATAACTTTTTATTAATTATATTCAACTTTAATAGATTTATAGTAATTAAAGTTTTTGAAACTTTTAATAGGTTTTAATTAATTTAGAATAATATTTTCCTTAAAGAAAGCCTATAATTTTAATATTTTCATAAATTTGTATGCTGAAATATACATTTACAATACTTTCACCAACTTTTGTTCACCATATAAATTTTTAAAAAGTGTGATATTCTAATTAACTAAGACCCTTGCATATAGGGAAAAGCACGGCCGCTCTGTAGTGTGTTTTACAATACTTTGGCCAGCAACCTCTGTATAGCATTGCCTTGACCCTTCACCCAACGAGAAACAATCTTACGGTAGATGGTCAATCAAAACACCGTATTGACTTAGTACATTAGACCGACCGTTTTCGAGTACAAGACTGATGATCGACATTTAGACAGTGATCTCGACCTTGTATCGCCTGATGTAGCAACATTGGCTTTCTGCCTGAATCCTGGTTAATTCCCACTGCTATTGCTTACTCAAAGGGCATTCGTTGAGATATTTTGTGGATGTCTGTATGAAAACATCTAGAATTTATTGATGTGAAGTCTCTCACGTGTTTTTAAGTCTGGCTAAAGTATAGACGCTTGGCATTTTAGGTAAAATCTCCACTGCTAAGGACGCTTGTCACCTGTCAATCTGGTTATGGGCAATGAATCGAAATTCGATGTCTGCTATTTTGTCTCCGATAATATTGACTCCAGGCTTCTATGCTTGGTATCCCTCTAAAGATCCTCAGTAATGACACTACTTGAACTTTCAAGAATCTCTTTAGGCTTCATGCCGTTAAACTGGCGTGGTGCCTTCACTTGTTCACGATCGTCAAGGAAGTTGAGCTTATTGAACAACAACTTGCTCTTTAGTAGCTTCTCTTCTCCAGGATGGAATGAATCTCTTGAATTGTGGCTCAGATATGAAAAGCGAAACATTCGTGATAGGAAAGCAACAATCTGACTCAGTTGAAAGGTCGAATTTTGGGGCTAATTCTCGCTACTCCTGAACTTGCACGTCTTGTTATTAAGGGTAACCCTACCATGTTACTATCATTAAGATACTTTCGTGTGTATGGAACCACGCAATGTCAGTTAAATCGCGGTCTTAAGGATTACCCCGCACCAAAAGAAAGTAGCTACCCAACTCAATCGGCATCTTTCGAACCTTCGATTATCACGATATAAGGTCATTCAGAAAGAGCAAATCTGAATTTGCTGCTAATAAAATTATAACGCTCGTGCAAGTGCGAGAGCTTGAATTATATAACAATTACGAGGCCTTAATTAAGTATCGACATAATGTATAAATGGATGGAATAACGCTAATTTCAACAAAAGATAGAGCCCCTGAAGTGACTGGATAGGAAGTCATTCGAATCGTTCACGTAGATATGCGGGATTTCAGCGACAAATTACACCAATCATTTTGTTCACAGTAATTCACATTATTTCTTCCTCTACCCCTTTCTGACATGAAATTATCCAGGAATTAGCAGCTTCTTTTCTTTTTGAAACAAACGCAAAAGCATATGCACACAGCACGACTGAGGTCAACGCTGTGTTCTATTTTATTTATATATTTCGGGGTCTGTGCTATCATTGCTGTGGAGTGCTTGAAGGTTCGGTAGTTATGATGCTCAAGTGGGGACTGAGGCGCTGATCATTTTGGCCACTCGAACCTCTTAAGCGGATCTACTTTTGGTGGCAAATCCAACTAATGCAAAACAACTACTTCTCTACAATCCTTCCAATTACCAGTAACCCAGGCGGGCACTGAAACCAAAAGCTTTGGGATGGTTCTTCGCAAATTAACCGTCCCGAGACGGTGTGCCTGGTCATCAAAGTGCTCGGACTCTTACAGGCAAATCTTACTTGCAATGCTCACCGCAATACGGAAGATCTCTGGTATTGATATCGTGACTTTGATAACTGTCGGAGATGTCTATTCTGTTACGGCTCGTGTGAATAAAGTTAAGTCCTGATCTCATTATGAAATCTAGCTAATACCAATACCTTACTTATGGAATTAGGTTGCGTTGCTGGGCATCAAATGAAATCCAATATCGATGATGGGAAACTTTGTCGATTCCAGAGCAAGCGTGCCAAGAGAAGGCGAACTCACAAAATGCGGGGGTTGTGTTGATTGCATTGCTTATCATAAGCTGATTAGCAGCGATCTTTCCTTTTATAAGCTACTGCTGATAAATATCTCGGCTCATTGCTCTGGAGGCCTATCATAAATGTTGAGCCAATTCAGAAGGGGTTTGCCAAGGATTATACTCTGGGGAAATTATGCTTACTTGATGCAGCATGATGTAGAGCCAAGTGAATTCTAGTCGTTATCTATTCTTCTCGCTTGCGTGATTGTACACACTCGAGCACATGTTTGACCAATAAGAGTCGCTACTGGGAGGCAAAGAGCGCAGTCATCATTTTGATAGGTCCAAATAAATATTGTTCTGTGGAACATCAAGCCCGGGGCGTCTGCGTCTGCTTGCAATCTTAAGCAGAATGACGTCTAGGCCATGTTGGGACAAGGTATTTCGTTAGGGCATGATAATCAGATCTAATGACATGAGCTCAGCCCCTTCGGAAGTCAGTGTGTATCTCATAAGCAAGCATATAAGGAGGCTTGTACCCCCTACTTACATATTCAAATTATTAACCATATCATCGAACAATACAACATTACATGTAAATTCGATACCAAAGCAAAATTATTACGCATACCAACACACATCATACACAATCAATCAAACATACACAACTAGTCATCATGGATTCTAGACTTCAAACCACCGGCCAGCAAAACGCCTTGTTTACAGATCCATTCGGAGACCAATCCATTGGTGCACCACTCAGTATGTCATTACCTTGTTCACTCTTTCACGTTCATTCATCAGTTTCAAAGACTAATCCATCATATAGAGAAATCCACTACAAGGACTTCCGCTCATTTCGAAACTCCTTTCGATGATTTTGAGCAAGACTGGAACACTACAACCCACGAACGAGACAGTTGGGCGACCCGCGAGAGGCGACGCTCTACTGCTTTCGGAAATATCAGTAACTCTGCTTTCATGGGCACTCACCACGAAGCAAAGCATCGTCGCAGTGGAAGCTCAACACAACCACGAAAAGGATCGATTCTGAGTATATGGTCAGATTCGAATGACGAAGAGCCCGATGATCTCTTAGTGAGAGTATCGAGTAGGAAGTCCGAGGGGTCTCAGAGGGATGAGAGAAGAGGGAGTGTGTTGAGTCTGTTCTATCGTAAGAAGGATGAACAAGGAAGGGATATTATTAATTCCGAGGGACGCTAAGACTTATCAACTTTGACAGTTGAAAAGGAGCTTTTGTTGGGATTGTTGTCTATGGGGATGTATTGATACCTGGGTAGATCCCTTTTTTGTCGACGATTAGTCGCGATTTGTTTTATCTCTCACATTGTATAATATAGAGAACTTGTACTGTATATGGGGGTGATATTTGTGGAACACAGGTTGGGATACCGAAACAATTGGATTGTATTTTAAAGTAAACATATTCGAGATTATTTTTACAGACCTTTCTCTACTGGAGTGAAGCTTTGGATGGTTGTGATTGACTCAAAGCAATGAATGCTCTTCTCTTATGAATTGAACTTACATTTCGTTCAACACTTCATGAACAATAATATGATCTTTTCCTTCTATACTTTAAAATAACGCATACATCTCCTTAACATTTGTAAAATTGGGTTTACTTTCTTGTTAACTCTCAAATGCAACCCAACCTCCACTTTGTCTATCTTACTATTTTACGAATAACATAAAATAGAAAAAAAACGCAATAGCCCCACCATTATACTTCCACAGCATGAGTGAAACTTCTATGCCGCTACTTTGCTTTACTACATCACATCACCAGCGCACAAGAATCTGAACATGTGCCCGTATCTGCCATCTCTAGCACGTCAAAACCAACGATACGTCCCGCAAAACGTATCAAGAACGTGGGGCACCAACCCCACGGTCCCTCCACAAACTCTATTTCCCACGGACTCGTTTGTGACATCCACTTCATCCACTAAGCGGCATCAGCCCTCTCAATTACCCACTCAGTGTCCTTCGGGTCTGCTTACATCCATTGGTCTGACCGAAACCGAGATGAACCTTCCTATCGATATCCAGATTGCGTGATTGTAATGATATGTCTATTACCAAGTCTATGAACACAATTTTATTCACGCAAGTAAGAGATGGTGGAATAATTTTCAAGGCATGGTGCTATACGAAGAAGATTTGACTAGTAACCTTAACCTTAATGGATATCCGCGCGAGGTATTCGCGATATCTTTGCCAAGTCTGTGACTGATCTTCATAGATAAGATAAGGTGATGATGGATGATGCCGTTGCATTGACAGGTACGGCGTAAAAGCATATTTCGGAGGCGAATTCCGAGGCCGAAACATAACGAAATGTTAATTTTGCCACGTGTATTGAATATGATATCCTTACAGCAGATGCGGGAGATAGAGCGTTGTCTGGTTTTGAAACGTTAAAGTTGGTGGTATGTAAGTGTATTTTACAGACGGGATACTGTGAAGTTATGCAGTCTTTCCCGCAATTTAGGGCATTCAAAATATGATTGTGAGGTGAGTATTACACTTGCTGAAATTGTCCCCTTTTCATCGTTTCACGAAACATTCGCTTATGTTGTCTTCTTCACACGACAACCTTGATAGTATCAGTGTTTGCAGAGTTCGGACTGCAATTCAATTTAAGACTTTTGTTTTGAGATTCTGAAAACACTATTATCAATTTCATAGACTTATTATTTCGATATCTGAAATAATTTCAATATTTCAAAGTGATTGAATATTCCAAAGCTTTTTACCGTTGGACTACAGTCTGAACTACTAAAAACTCTACTCAATACAATCGATCAGAATACTTTATAACTCAACTACGAATAAAATAATAAAATTTAAACATTTTAAATAGACTTACAGCTTCTGTTCATTCAAATCATCATTGAAAGTATCTCTGAATAAGATTTGAATAGAGGTGATTGAACTATCGGAGTCTTTTATAGAGTGGTCAATTGTGACCAGTTTTTCTCCTCCGAATAGACACTTTCCATTAGTCTTCCTCTCATCATGCAGCAGGGAGCCTTTTACTTTTGTCCCAAAAGTTGATTCACATTACTAAAACTTCATGTGATTTTGTAGCAAAGTTGTTAAGTATAGGGTTTTCAATAGTCCATACTGTAATACAAGTAGAGACTTTCAACGTTTAAAAGCAATACAATATTCAAAAGGGAGTTGGTGTTTTAAGTTTAAATTATTAGAATAATTAATTAAACTCAGGCAATAAAAGCTTTGATTCTCGGACTGCAGTCAGAACTACTAAACACTCTGACTTTTCAATACTCAAAGTTACCAACCTTGCGGCCTACAAAATAGATATCACACTTCTCATTCCATACTATATCCCCAGGCGCTATACCAGACCGTTATGTACAGCCCTACTACTAGTCTCAGAAACATGGGAAAATATTATGGACAACACCCATTTACTCATACACAAGGTTTTGCAGCCCGTGATTCCATGTTATCCAATAACAAAGCATGATATACTTGGGTTGAGATTTGAATTCTAGCTAAGATGGAACAGGTAAACCTTTTTCGTAATATTGAAGTTGGTGGAATATAAAAAGTATACTTAGTCTACTCTAGTCAGACTTTTGACCACAGCTACAGGTACCGGAACATACGATAAGAAGAAATCATGGGAATAGTGAAAATTTCGCGGCATATAGTACAGTATGTAATACTTCCGCTGTGGGAGTTTGCCGAGAAATGCCGTCTAAATTGGCAAGATGAAAGTAGGCCATTCTGTAATAAATGGTTGCAACATTACTCAACCATTGTGCTGTCAGACGTACACCTTATTGTAGTAGACTACATAGCAGAAGATAACGTGAAGCAAAGCTGAATCAGTAAAGTATAAAACAAACACATCATGAAAACATAGAATTTAGATTCTCTCATGCACTCCTAGAGCGCAGTGCATAAACCCTGGCCCCTTTTTTTATCAAGCCATGATGCAAATAAGGAGTAAGTGATTTGAAGCTATTCTCACAGTAAGAGCATTCTGAAATAATACTCTGAGAGCATGTGGAGTTACCCAAAAGCTAAGTGGATTGTAAGACTGAATCAAATATTACAATCTTGGAGTATGCTCAATCAAGCGGCATATCTCATTGTGATATCGAGTAGAAGAAGGTCAACTCAATTCCTTCCATTTTCACAGCCTATCCGGAATCACATAATATTGGTAAGTGAACCGTAAACGGCATTCACGTTCCAAGGACTTTTCGCCTCCACTTTTGTTCATGTATAAAAATCTCAGATCGTATACTTCATAGAAAATTACAACTTCTCCAAAATTTCTCAGGTGGGATAAATACCACTAGCTTGACTTATGAGTTTACGATGCAAGGGAAGGCTCGGCGCCATGATGTTATACCGCTTACTATCCGAAAAGACTGAGATGATTAGAAAAGGGTTACAAAAAAGGAAGACACACTTGGGCGCCGAAAATAATATTAAAGTAAGAGTCGAGAAGAGATCTAGCAGTCGCACTGTCTCATGATACCTTACCTAGAGATGATAGAAAGGGAGCAAAAGCAATTATCTTGCAAAGCTTCTAACCTCGCAATAGAAGATCTAGAACTTTCTGACCCCAAGTATTTATCATCTAGTCATGAAAGTTGAAGTGTTTCCTTTCTAGTCCATCATTCAACCCGGATGGTGGCTCTCAGAGTGTCTATTCTGAACCGGAATTGAGAAACTTCTGAACAGGTTTTGGAAAGAGTCCTTCTGGGCAGTTCTTTTTGGAAGGATGGTACAAGATATTTCAAGTGACTGAGAATTGTAATCTCCCCTCAACTTTGAGGTCTTTGGGAAATATACTTTCACTATCGTATGAAGCTTGAGATCTATCCAACATCAGCAAGACGTGATCCCAAGCAAAATACGATAAATATTTCCAATCTCTTTTCCGAATGATACGCAATCCATCTAATATCTAAATCGTATTTATCAATGTCAATATACAGCAAAATCCATCAAAAGAAATCATGATGCTCCATATCCCTCATCCGCCCCAACGTAGGTAGGTATTCGAGGATTCTTTAGTAATTAAAACATCCTAATACTACCCAAGACCTCATATTTCCCTTTTCGTTATTGGCTTCGCAAGTTCTTGCTCACCTTTTAGTAAATAATTCTTCTGTCCAACACATCCAATTATATGATATATCTCCAAAATACTTTTCGCAATTTAAGTGATAGCTCGGTCTTAATGCCAATCAAAATGGTCTCGATTATATCTCCGTGGCTACATATATGATTCACAAAGAACACACATAGCTATCGATGCGCATTACTGTCCTAGCATCGTCAATTATCTGCCTGGAATCTATTCTCACAATAACCTAGACGAAAGATAGTATTCTATTGAATTTGAAGTAATTATATGCAGATGTTCAAGAACCGAGTAGAAGTTTTGCCCACGAAAGCAGGACATATGACTGTATTGCTAATGGCGAACTCAGTTTCATTCCAGCAATTGACTTGATTATATTGAAGTAAGCTCTTGGGCTTCCGAGCAAAAGCCCATATCCCCTATCATAACAGAATATCCCACTTCAAATAACTTCTTTATAAGAGCATGACAGATACCTAGACCTTAAAGGTAAGCATACCCTGGCCATGGTGAGTCTGGCCTGATATGCTCATGATTCACTTAAACCAGCTCATACAATTACCAACATCCCTTTAAACAAGAGGCAGACATGTACATGAATTGGTCTCAAGAAAGTAAAAATATAGGATCAAATAAAGAGTAATATATTGCGAGTTCAATCTCTCAAATGTTTAGAAGGGAGTGAAACTATTACCTCATGAATCAACACCCACACGTTAGCTCGGAATTATAAGTTTTCGGGTACTTATATCATGCTACACGCAACCAAAGTGGCCCAGTGGAGTTAAACATTGTTTTCCGGGTGCAGACAATAGGCATATAATCGAACCATGACAGCACGGTATTCATTCGTCTCTCACTCTCAAGGTGCTTGTGTCCTGTTCAAGTTTCTTCTGATGTCCGGGAGGAGACGCTTCCAGAACGCATTCGGGAACTCTGTTATTGAAACCATTGACCTAAGGATGGCTGTATGTTCTCAACCAGTGAGTCATTTGTTTCATTTTTGACACTGTCAGAATTCAGTCTCGAAAGAAATAATGTGAGAATGGTCCTTGTGCAAGTAGACAAATACATCCAAAACAATCTCGAAAGTGCGAGTGACAATACAGGACGAAGTAATAATACCCGCAGTAGAACTAAACCATTTCAGATTCCATTCAACTATCCTTTAGAACTTCCTAGGTATAAACAAATACTTCATGGCAACCACCAATCTAGTTATCTCCAAACCCGAAGATGAAGCTGAGGTATACGTAGCCATCAAGGCGAAGTCATTAGAAGAATATATTCATTCATTAAAAATTAAATTTTTTGAATCCGTGCTACAACTTATAAGTTGTGTCTATATTGTGGGCAATCCTATCTTTATTCTATAAAATTCTCAGATCTTTCAGAGACTGAAGCTCGTAGCTAGTGAATTCTTGACGGATGGTATCTTATGGAAGGTATCATCTCTTTTTCCAATTTTCGCGCTTTGTCTGTTGTGGGATTTACCTTTCTTTGGTGATTTCAGATATATAGAACAGATTACTAGTGGATTACCTACAGATATAAATAATTTTTGCACAGTCTAATAACTATATAAAAAATGCCTGAGAATTATAATAATCTTAGGCGTTAAAGACTCGAATATATTTAGATAAAGAGATATTCGGGACGAGTTATATACTCACTGAGTATATATATACGAGCTTTTTTTAAATAAAAAATGATAATATCCATGGTTTAAAAACATGGAGTAGGATAGAAGTAATCAAAATCATTAAGGCTTCGCTAAACTGTTTACGAAGAGACTAGTAAGACTATCATCATTCTCAAGTACAAAAAGATCTAGCGCACTCGTACTCCATAATATCAATCTAATATTAAACAATTAACTCATCAACCTATAAGATAAATCATATATCAAGCAACCAGAACCTCTCATTCTAACGATCAACCCCATTCAGCATCCCAAACCAATTCAAATATCCAAACATACATTTCAAAATCCATTCTCATCCACAATATACTCTCACTCACTCACTCACTCTTTCACAATCCATCCATCCCATCACGTGCCCCCACCAAACCATCCCCGCACACCCCACCCTCGCTTACCATTATTCTCTCCCATTCTCCCATTCTTTCTCACCCACGCGTGCCACGCTCGAGCCACGCTTATGCCACATCACCCCTCCAATCTCGCTTCCCACCCAAAAAAATCCTTCAAAAAAGAAATTGGACTAGCGGCGAATCGAACGCCGGACCTCTCCCATGCTAAGGGAACATTATACCACTAAACCACAAGCCCATTTTCCGTATTTTGTATGACAATTAAAAGTTATATGTTGTTTTGATTACTGCTGCTTTGAAATCGTTTCGCGTAAACCGTACCGTAAAAGAACATATTATATCTTTATTTTTGTAATCCAGATTCCTTTTATAAAATTTTCTTACTCTCCCAAAAATAATTCAGGAACTGTAAATAGAATTCCGTTACTTTCTCTGAAGATGACGACGGACCAGTTTCCGTTTCAACCATGTTGCAAATTGGAATGTCCAGCATTAATATTATGAGGCCTCATTCATCAACACATCTAATGTAATTTCTCCACCGACATCTATAATCACCCCTTCATCATTTCTACCTCGAAACGCGTTTTGTTTGATCCAGGAAGGCCAGGGCAAATATTTGCCTGTAGAAAACGTTCGTTCATCAAACAATGCAATAAGTCATCCTCAGCCAGCTTACATTAATGAATCAACATCTCGAGCAAGATCTCTTCAGAATCCTGCACCACTTTCATTGTTCACAAATTCTACATCATCTCCACCATCACAATATTCCCTCTTTCCATCTATTCTTAACTTTTCATTAATCTCCGTCAACACCTCCGTCAACACCTTCATCAACCCTACCAATGCTTATACAATATTCATCTTGTAGGCTTTGTGTATATAAAGAAAATTCTAGTATTGGTTTCTTGAATTTTCACGAAAATTTTTCTAGTCAGTATATTATTATTATTAAAGTAGCATTCCAGCACTTCTGTATTCCAATAAATGTTGAAATAAGATACAGTGAGTGATGAAATAAGGTGGTTTTGGGTATAATTCATTATTATGTAATTTGACTGAAGATCTAGAATAAGGTTGTATACATTCATAGAATATGAGGCTATTCAAAACAAAACAATGCTAGTCCCGATTGGGCCTTAACACCAAGCTACAGATATTGACTACTTTCAATACACCCCTTAATCAATAATATAGATAACTACTAAACTATCCTATACCAATATTATAATACCATATCTACCCTTCCTTTAATATTTTCCAATCTCAAATTTTGTCCTCCAATACCCTTTATTAAACACCCCTTATTCCTCCTTAATATACCTTATCATTGATATATATTTCCTAAATAATCAAGAAATAGACAAGCCTATCCTATAACTTATTCAAATATAATATTTCAATAAATCTAATGTATTTAATAAATAAAAAGGGTTTAATTAATCCGTTTACAATTTATTAATCAATTAAAACAAATCAAAGATTTATATAGTTTTAAATAACTTACTCTCAAATATAATAATATTTCACAACTATATATTTAATACATTAATAGATTTTAAGATTTTCGGCTAAAGTAAGATTACTTTGATTATTACTAATAATCTTAATCTTTTCAACTCTAGAATATTTATATCCTATTATAATCAATTTAATAAGAAATTACTTAATCCATAATACCTCTATGTTATGGGAGCTGCCTCTAGGGTTATATAGAAGTGGTTAGAGATCTCTCGAGGTGGGTTAGATTAGACTTCAAATAGGAATTCAATATGGTTATAACTAGTTGTAATTCTCGTAACTATAGTAATAAAACTAATGATTGTTCTTAAGCACAAAGTTCTATATTATAATAAAACCCATTCCCTTATATAAACCTTCGTCCTTATTATACTAATCCCTGGAACCTCTTAATATAATAGATCGTAATGGATTATACTGCCACTCCAGGAGCGCTGACACTCCCTGACACTCCATCACATACTGAAAGTCATGTGACGCGGTGCTCCTAACTACCGGCGCAACACTCTATTAAAACCTTATACAAACTATAATATTCCAACTCGATTGAACTCAAAACAATAGTCGACTATCTTTTAGATTATACAAAAATAACTCCTCTATATATAAAGAAAACATATCCAAATATACTTCTCCTAATAAAAAGATTATTAATATAATTAGAATTTATATATCCCTTAATAATATAACTATTATCACTTCCATTATAAATAATAGCATAATTGATAATACCAATAAGATATTTAAAAACTCAATTATAATATTTCATATAAATTTCAAAAGGATTTATTAAAAAACAACAAAGAATACTCACACTATATATAATATCCAAGCGAGTATAAAGGAAATTGAATAATCTAACTTTGAATTAATACAAAACTATAAATTATAGATCTATAACTCCTTTATAAAAAACTATATCTTCAATTACTCCTATAATGAATATATCATTTAGAATACTAAGGTGAAGAGTTAGAAGAGCTCTTTAATATAAGATAGTTATATATAGGATTATAGGTTATATAAGCTAAGTGAGGGTCCGATTGGGCCCGATCTAATCCGATTTAGAACGATTCATAATACTACCCCCCCCCTTCTAAAAAGCTTACCCTCAAATATTAATAATAATATTCTAAATGTAGCTATTTAAACTAATTACATTATTATCTATATTCTCTATTATTATTAATATATAATCTATAACCTTTATAGTTATTATAATATTGTTTATTATATAATTTATAATATTCTTAATCGTTTTATAGAAATATATATTTTGTATTTTCAATGCTTTTGTAAGAGAAGTTTCGAAATCAATAGGAATAGGTTTCAAGAGTTATTGAAAAATAAAATATGTGAAAAAGAGGAGATCTATTTGAAATGTGTTTTTTGTAGGTGGTGCTAATAGAATAGTAGTGGTGAGAGTATTAGTAGGGTGTAGATTAGTTTAGTAGATTAATTGAATAAGCTATTTTGTTGTAATATTGATTGTGCGAGTATATTAATGTTTTGAATCGATTAGTCTTTACAACTTGTATATTAGATTTAGGATCTTTAGATTTATTATTCTTAAATAATATAATAGTAAGATATCAGCTTATCAATAGATAAATGAGATCTGCAAAACGGAGTTAGGGAGAGATCTTGATTGAAGATTGTATAAATAGTTGTATTAAAAAAGCGGATGTGGAAGGTAATAGGTATTCAGTAACTGGGCGAGTAATAGAAAGCTTTATAAAAGCAATCAAAAGCTTAAAAAGTTTTGTATAATCTTAGTATAATATAACGAATATATTATTTAGAATACTAAGATGAAAAACTAGAAAAGCTTTTTAATATAAGATGATTATATACAGGATTATAGGTTATATAAGCTAAGGTCGGGCCCGCCCGACCTGGTCCGATCTGGGACGATTCGTAACAACTCCTACAACTATTAAAGTTGTTGGAAATCACGTATACTTGTTGGAACACGTGACCTAACGTGATCGGAGATCACGTTTCACCCCACTCTTGTACGTAGTACAAGAGTGTAGTACAAGAGTGGGATAATGATAAATATATATAAATAGTAAGACCCCTTTTCCAAAGGGGTAGATAAATAGAATTAAATACAAATTATATTTACACTTACAATTACCCTTTCCGAGTCTATTTAATATTAATTAGTGATTGATTTAACTCAATTATAGAATAACAAATACAATAATTTTAAGAAATTTATTTTCAATTCAATTCGAAGATATCTATATTATTTACGTTTTCGTATATACTATATGATTTAATTATTATACAATACTTTTCGATATTATACATCCAACAAAATGGTTTTTTTTATTCTAAAAGAACTTTTATATATTATTGATTCTAAATTATAGAAATTGTTTTTTGATTCAAAGTCAATAACTATCATTGAAAAACAGATAAATAATTTTATTATAATATAATTAGTTTATATTCAATATTAAGGATATATTAAAGAAACCCTTTGGATTGATTATTAAGATTAGTTTGAAAATTGGTCTGAGAATATATTCAAAATGGCGAATAAATATACTTTTAAGGTTCTTTATATCTATTTAGTATTATATAGTTTTCAAGTTAGATAAACAAAAGGAAGTATTAGATATACTAAAACTCTTTTAAAACTTTTAGATTAAAAAGAATTATAATCTATTATTGATGATGTTCAAAAAGAGATATTGTAAGTTCGAAAGTAATATTCAAATAAGTTTATAATATTCCAATTATTCCTTTTTAAGTTAATCGAAGACAATTAAGATCTTCGAATATTATAATTATCTGATTCAATTAATCCACCCAATCCTTTTAGGGATTTATATAATTGTATTTCGTTATATACTGGAGAAATCAGGTAATTATATTTTGAATATATATTTAGATTATTTCTTTAAAACGATAGATCACTTTTTAGGAATAATTTTGAATGAAATCTTCTATTAAATCTTATAAAGATATATATTAATATAGAATTACAATATAATAGGAAGGAGTATAACTTTCTTGATTAAAAGCTTTAGATCTTTTATAATATATACTTCAAAGTTGGTCTCTTTTAGAGTGATTATAGGAATGTATTTTTATTTATATTTAAAGATTAGGTTTTATTTTTTTATTATAAAAGATTTGTTAATCGAAATCTGGAATTCAAGGAGATGATTATATTTATATGATTCTATTTTGAAATAGAAGAGAGATATTAGAAGTATTTGATTGAATAGAGAAATATGATATTATTATATATTATCCAAAAATATTTAGATAAAATGTTATTGGAGCAATTAGAAAAGTTATTTTTCGATTTGAGAATTCTTTAATAAGGTTTTATAGGTTTTTATTAGATCGAAATAGTGTTTTGCAATTAATTTGTGAATGTATACTGAGATATATTTGAATATAGTTATGTATTATTCAAACTAGCAATTTCTTTTGAAAGTTTATATATCGAATTATGAGTTGTAGTTGGTTATACTATATAAATGAATATGAGATGAATTTATATAGTAGAATAAAAGGAGAAAGACTTATTGGGTATCGCTATCTATTGGATTGATTGTATATATAGTGGTTGGAATTTATATAGAGGCTAAGGTCAATATCGATATTCGAATCAAAGAGGTAGAGGTAATATCAGATGAGGAAAATCAATATATTTCAAAAGTCAAAACTAAAATACAATTCAAAAGTGTTTTGTATATAAGAAACCAGGATATTGGTTTATGAATCATACCCCTAAAAAACGAAAAGCTCAATTTGAACAATATCTTTAAAATAATGATATAGATAATAATTTCCAATAATTTCTATTTATATATGAAAGAGAATCTGATTTTGATAAAGATGAAGAGGATGATATAAAAGATAATCTCATTAATCTTTTATTCGATTAATTATAGATTATAGAATATTTAAGTTATTTTACTCAGATTGAACAAATTAATAAAATATATATAACCGAATTTTTAAATAGATAAATTTATATATATATATTACTAAAGTATAATCCATTCTTTTAAGAAGATATTATTATACCTACTATTACCAATAAAATATTCCAATTTGATAATCGATATTTGTTAATAATTTTCTAAGGAATTATTCTGAATATAAATACTTTAGGTGTGTCACGCGACGTATGTCGATCGTCGTCCGATCGGGTTAGTACGGTACTAAGCTCCGAGCCGATTGTATATAATAGTAGTGTTACGATACCTCTACTTAGTCAGCTGATTAGCAAATCACGTGATGGGTTGTCCCATCGGTCCCATCGATTTATATCAGTGGGATCAGTGGGATCCCATCACTCCCACCGTCCCGGGTGAGTGGGAACGATGGGACGACAAAGAACGAAGGTCTATATAAGGAATGGGATTTCATTACAATGTAGAGCTTCGTGCTCAAGATCAATCATTAGTTTTATACTATAGTTACGAGAATTGCAACCAGTTATCAACCTTATCGAATTCCTACTTGAAGTCTAGTCTAAACCACCTCGAGAGATCTCTAGACACTTCCACGTGACCCTAGAGGCAGCTCCCGTAACAAGTAGTATACGCGCTCTCTTTAGATTTGTAGCTTTTAATTCTAAAGTTGATCTCTGAAATGTATTAAGTTCTTCATATTATTAAAAGTTTTTTTAGATAAGAAATAGAATAATATATATATATGCTTTTATATATCGTATATTCTGTATACTTTTGGCTCGGTATATTGTTTGTTTTTTTGTATGTATATGAATCTTTAATTAGATTCTTTAGTGTTGTCTTTAATTTCTTATTCTTTATTTTCTAAGCTATAAATTTAGATTTGATAAACTTTGTGATTAGAGAGTTTTGTAGCGAAGTAACTCATTAATAGGATGAAATTGTTTTCCTATATTCCCTAATCCTCAAATATCACTTCCCAGCTTCAATCCTTATACAATCGAAATCTTTTCTTCTTAATTCAAAAAAGTTTAATAATAGTTTCCAAAAGTTCAATATATAATTACCTTCAATTCAAGCAAAATTACAAATAGATAATACAACAATTAATAATTCTATAATTCAATTCTATTACATATATCTAAATCTTGAATCTTATATATAAGCTATAATTCTATCTCAATTCTCTTTTTTCAATTAGAATATTCCTCTCGATTATACTACAATCTTGAATCAATTTATATATATCTATAACAATCCGAATAAAGTTTAAGAAGCTAAAAACAAGTTATATACTTTTAAGTAAAGAACTGATTCTCTATATATCTATATTACAAAGTTCGAATATACTCTTTATAAAACACACAAGCAAACCTAACTCGATTCGAATAAAATCTCGATTTTCTATAATGAATTTAATACTACATTTAGAAATCGTCTTACTCAATAGCTTATTCTTCCCTATTTGTATTCCGATTTTATTTAGATAATATAACAACTAACTATATATACAATAAATGGATTTAATAATCCGCCCCACTTCAATACTCTACAAATATTACAAAATCCATTCCATTCTCGGAACCCTAATCCAATAAATATTAATAACCTAAACATTATTAACTTTTTTAATACCTTTAATAATCCACCTATCAAAAAAGACTCTACTGTTATGGGAGCTGCCTCTAGGGTCATGTGGAAGTGGCTAGAGATCTCTCGAGGTGGTTTAGACTAGACTTCAAATAGGAATTCAATAGAGTTAATAATTGGTTGTAATTCTTGTAATTATAATAATGAAACTAATAATTATTTTTGAATATAAAGTTTTATATTATAATGAAACCCATTCCTTTATATAGACTTTTGTTCTTTGTTTTATTCCCTGGGACCTTCTTATATATTGAATTGCTAAAAACCTTATTGTGTTTTAGGAGTGTTATAGCTCTTTGATGCTTTGTTATTTGTTTATAGTTATATAATATTATCCTCTTCTTATTCTAGTACTTGTTTTAAATGTTATAGCAAATAACTTATCCTATTTGAAGTACTTGTTTCCTTAGGACTTTTATTCCTTTCTAAATATATCTAATAATATTCAAAAACAAAAAGAAAGATTATATTTAGTTTGTTTTATTGAATCTTATAATCTCGAAATGGCTTCCTATTTTTTGTATAAATACTAAGAGTATAAATATATAGTTTCTTCTATTGACTCTTTATAATATACTGAATATATTCATTAAAACCGAAAGTGCGATATTCGTAATCCTTTTGAAAATAATTGGGATAGTCTAAATCAATAAAAGGTTTGTTTAGAGTAAAAGGAAAAAAAAGCAATAGCTAAAATTCTTTATCTTTATAAACAAAAATGTTTTCTTTTGAAATATAAATCTAATATATTATGCTATAGCTTATATACTTTGAATAAGTTAGATATTCTGGAAGAAAAGGAAAGACTAAAAAATAAGTATATTGTAAAAGAGAAGAAGTAGTTGTTTGTTTCTACTACTATTTCTAATAATAATTCTTTTACCTTTGATTCTTTTTCTTTAGATCTTTTAATCCTTATTTCAATAGATTCTCCTTCTTTCTAAGCAAATCTGGATATTGCTAATAGAATACCTTCAACTTTTCAGGGTAGTTGAGATTTGTTTTTGGTTCCTATGAATTTTCGGTATATAGATAATCTAATCATTTGATCAAATATTTGATTATACCTTTGATATATTTACAATCTAATATTGTTTCGATATTATATATAGCATTCGAATTGACTAGTTCGATTTCCGTTAATAGTACATTTGATACTCCTAGTAATATTAATTCAAGTAAGGATATATAGAATACTAAATGGATATTAATTATATTTGATAATTTTAACTAATAATTAATAGTTCCTATTACCTTCTCAATCTTAAATAGTTCTAGTTTTCTGTGATCAAGTTTATTGCTTAATATTTTGGTTTCAATGTTTTGTTGTAATAGATAAACTTTATCCTTCTTTTTAAGTATAGATTCTATATTATATTTTATACTATAGTAGGCTATTATTCTAGATAATATAAATCTTAGATTAAAAGTAAGCTGCTTTTATAAATCCTTTAATTATTCGATTTATATTATTACTAATTTGGTATTAACTTCTTATAGTATTAGTGTTTAATATACTTTAGGATTGAACTCAAAGTTAGTATATATTAGTATAATCTTTATGATTTCTATTTCCAATATATTATATATGAATTGTACTATAAGTAATAGTTCTACTCAATTATCCTATCGATAATTTATATAGTATTTAAGATATACTTCTATTATCTAATTAATCCTTTCTATTTGATTATCTATTTGTAGATGGAAAGCTATTAATAGCTTTCTCTTAATATCTATTAGTACTAATAAGGTAATCCAGAATTTCGAAGTAAAAAGCTTATCTCTATCCGAGATTATCTCATTTGGTATTCTATATATACTTATTATAATCCTAAAGAATATATATATTAGTTACTTAGTAATCTATATTTCTTTAAATAATATTATATATATAAATTTTGTTAATCTATCTATTATATTAAGTATTATATTATATTCAATTCCTATAATAAAGTCTTTTAAAAATAATAGTTTGATTATAAAGTTCTATATAATAGACTTCTATAACTAAGAAAGTATATCTAGAATTTAGAATTAGCTATATAGAATATATCTAGAGAACTTATTCTATATATAAATATTACAATTTCCAACAATTTCTTTAATTATTGTTCTTATTTATAGGAAGTAATTGATTTCCTATATTCTTATAAATATTCTTATAATTCCTTGATATCTATATACAAGTAATCTGTATTGTTTCGTTATAAATTCTTTGGTTATTCAACTAGGAATATATACTTTTCTATAGAAATATATTATATCATTTTCTATTATAAATTCTGGTTTTGTTGCTTTGAGTATATATATTACTATAATATTGTCTTTGTAATATAATTAGATCTTGTTTTTTAAATGGTTATCTTCCAAGGTATAAATAACTATGAACTATAGTATATTGTAGATTAGTAATTCGCTTTTTTGTTTGAATATAGTGTATGATTTATATGATTTGTTTTCCTGATATTCCGGTTTTCGATTAAGAATATCGGTTTTAGTATTTTCTGATTCTTTGATATATAAAATCTTAAAATTGTAATTGGCTATAGTTTCCAACTATCTAATCTATTGTTTATTTAATTACTTTATTGTAGTAAAGTAAATCAAATTCTTATAATCTGTATATACTTGTACTATATATTTTGATCCTTTTAAATAAACTTGCTATTCTCTAAATATATTGATTATTGCTAATAATTCTTTATTATATATTTCGTAGTTTAATTTGGTTAATAATAACTTTCGAGAATAGAATGTGATTGGTTGATATTTCTTATTCTAACCTGATTGGTTTAGAATTATTCTTATAGTGAAATCTGAAAAGTCTGTTTTTATTATGATTTGCTTTTCTGGATCAAATGTTAGTAGTATTGGTTCTCTGGCTATTATCTATTTGAATACTTCGAAGGATTCTTGTACCTTGATGGTTTATTCGAATATACTCTATTCTTTTCTAGTTAAATTGGTTAAGGGTATTATAATCTCTAAATAACTTTTAATAAATCTTTGGTAGAAGTTAATAAATCCTAAAAAAGATTATATTTCTTTAATTATAATAAACTACTTCTATTTGAGTATTGCCTTGATTTTATTCTTATTCATTTTGAACTCTTAGTTTGATATAGTAAATCCTAGGAACTCTGTTTCTATAATATGGAATTTATATTTGCTTGGTTTATATAGCAAATTGGTTTTAATTAAATATTCAAGGATATTATTAATATCTTTAATATATTTAACTTCATTATTTGAATATACTAGGATATTATTCAAGTAGTATATATAACAAATATCCAAATATTATAATAGTATATTATTTATAAGCTTTATAAATGTTATTAGTATATTAGTTAGTTTAAATAGTATAACCTGATATTTGTATAACCTATATTTAGTTTTAAAAACGGTTTTCTATTCTTTATCTTCTTTTATTCTAATTAAGTAGTAATTATTATATAAATCCATTTTGATGAATATTATTGCTTTGCTTAATTGATTTTTTAATTCTATAGCTAATGGAAATGAGTATCGATTCTTTTTGGTAAGTATATTGAGCTTTCTATAATCCACAATTAGTCTCTTAATATTATTTTTCTTAGGTATCTATATAGTTGGATTTGTTATTTGGGATATGGATTCTCTGATCTATCCCTTAGCCAAATTGTTGTTGATATATTCTTTGAGTGTTTTTAGCTTATCGATTGATATTAAATAAATTGGGGTGTATATATAGGCATCTTGCTTTTCTCCAATATTATCTTGTGATCCTATAGCTTGTATTCCGATAAAGTCTTATAGATCCTAGGTTTTTTAAAAACATATTTGTATTTCTTATATTGTTCTAGTATTATAGGCTCCATTATTTTGATTACAATTTTATACTATATCATTGGCTTCTATATTTATAAAAGAGGTATACTATCCTTTGCTTTTAATAAAGGACCTTAAACTAGGTATCCTATATTACTAATATTATTCGTATTCAACTCTCTTTAGTATATATTACATCTCACAAACGCCTTAAATATATCGTTGTAACCATTCTTATACTAATCAAATATCACTGTTTCTTATAACCAATCTATTCTAGGGTTATATACTTTTAACTATAATATCCCTAAGATAATCTATTGTTAGTCTAATAATATAATATTAAGTTATATAACCTCCGAATATTAGATTATATTTATTCGTATTAATTATATCTCTTAAAAAACAATCCCATTAGATCCTATTAGCTATCCATTAATTAACTATAATTAATAGGGTTTTTATTTCTTTAGAAATAGAATTCCCAAATACTTTATAGCTTCTAATATAATATAATTTCCTATAGCCCTTAAATCTATCATAACTAGTTATATTTATCTATTTATCTTGACTTTATAATATATCTATCCTACTTATCCTATAGTATTCAACTATAATATAATTTGCTCATCCTCATAATCCTGGATAATTTCCTTGGAAAATATTATATATTGTAATTCTTTTTCTTCTAAATAGATTGTATTTATTCCTAATCTATTTTTATTATCAAATAAATCTCTTTATAAGATATATCAATAGTTCCTTTAGATTACTTTTATTACTATACCCATAACTAATAGTAATAGAATAGCCTAAGCTTAAATATAATATTCTTTTCCAATTCTTTTATATAAAAACAAATTCTAATTCTCATTCTACTCAGATATATATTAATAAAATATTTCCCATAACTTTTCTTGATTTGGCTATTAAAAGTATTCTTTATTAATTCTTTTTATAAATAAGATATTGGTAGTAACTCCAAACTATAGAATTCAATACTAATTAATATACCGAACTTTATAAGATTCTCCTTTTTTAGTATTTGTTATACTAAGATTCTTATTAATAATTCCTTTATCTATATTTTCAAACTTCCAAATACAACAATTCTATTAATCGATTTCTCAAATAAACTATAATTCTCCTAACTATAAATCTCTATTTATCTATAAAAGGTTTTCTATCTTTTCTTCTTCTCCTAGCTCTTCTTTATAAACTAATAATAGTATAGCTAGTTATATTATACTAATTACATATATTTATAATATAAAGATAGCATTGAATTAGCCTTTATTAAACTTATTCTTGAAATAAACTTTCTTTCCTTTTGTTTTCTTGTTTCGGCATTTTACTACCCAATATCCTACTTTTCTATATTCAAAATATAAATTATTTTCACTTTTATATTTCTTTTCTAGATTCTTACTCCAGAATACCTAGTATATAATATCTAACTCTATAGGATTTCTATATCCCTATAAATTATATCTAGATTTACCCTCATTCTTACAATAACACCCTTACTTTTGGTTTTCTTAAGGTTTATATAATCATTAGATTTATTTATATCTATATAAACGATTATCAACATTAATAGAATTCTTAATTAGCCTATTCAAATCCTTATTTTTTATTTTCTTATTGAGTTTTAAATATATTTCTAATTTAAATCCTTTATAATAGTAGCTTATAATAACAATCTTGTTCTATTTAGTTGTTCCTATATATTTTCTAAATTCTATAATATACTTTAATACTAATCTAATCTATTTAAGATTAAAGATCTTTTCTTCTACTATCTCTAATTCATTGGAATTTCCAAAGATTCTATAGATCTTTATCTTGAATCCTTCAAAACTATTGAAGATAGTTTTGATGGGTTATATATATTCTTAATTATTATACTCGAAATAATCATATAAATATAACTAGATCTATTTGCCTACTTCTCCTTTAAGATATAATATAGTCTATATATTCTTAAATTCTTTTTCAGTAAACTTATCTTGATTAAATTTTAAATAGATTTCAAGTTATAAGAAGAAAGTATTGAATTCTTATCGATTTCCTTAGTATTTGTTTAGTAAAGTAATCTTAAGTATTTCGTTGATAGTAATCTTCTTAGGAGTATCAATTATTTTGATATTATTGATATCAATAGCTGGAGTATATTATCCTTAGAGTATTATAATAGTAGTTGGTTATTAAATTGGTATTTGAAATAGAAATAATATTCAAAGTATTATAGGAGCTATCTTTAGAGTCATATGGAAATAGCTAAAGATCTCTCGAGGTGGTTTAGATTAGACTTCAAATAGGAATTCAATAAAATTAATAATTGATTACAATTCTTATAACTATAATAATAAAACTAATAATTGTTCTTGAATATAAAGCTCTATATTATAATAAAACCCATTCCCTTATATAGATCTTTATTTTCTATTCTATTCCCTAGAATCTTTCTATATACTGGATCACTAAAGACTTCATTATACTCCAGGAGCACTATAGCTCCTCGACGCTTTGTTACCTGTTTATAGTCATATGACGCGGTACTTTGCAAGGACCGTTGTAACATCTACCCCTATACATCCACATCTCCACACACCCAAATTCACCCCTACCAAAAGAACACATCTTTAAAAAGAAAATAAATATATACAATATTATTACACTAAAAGGATGTCCCAATAGCTGTATAGCTAATTGGGTTTATATAGGACACATTCTTCCCGTGACACACCCCCGAGATTGCTGACTAGCTGGTTATAGGCAGTAATCTCTCTATACTAGCCTCAAATAAGTTATATATATAAATCTCATTCTATTATAATATCATTGCTATTTACTCAGGGTTCACTATTAGATATATCTAAATTAGATTCGGTATATGGATATATCTAATTAGAATCACTATATGAATATATCTGATAAGTTAATATCTGGAGAGCTTTAGAATAGATCTGAGAATGAATCTAATGAAATATTTTTATATATGGATCTACTGAAAACCCACAAAGCATAATTGTAAAAATGAAATGAAAATGAAGAATAATACTATTACACTATAAACACTACCGGGCATATAACTATCACACTAAAAGGACATCCTAATAGCTGTATAGCTAATTGGGTTTATATAGGACACATTCTTCCCGTGACAAATATAAAAATGCCTTTCATTAAATACATACTTACTATCTTAATCTATATCAAAAAGTTCGAGACCAACAAAACCCCACTCTTCCCAAATCAAAGAAACCTATAACTCAAACAAAAATAGAAACTTAAATGAAATAATTAATAATCAATACTTTGAAAAACATTTGGAGAAAACAGAATCAATAATAAAAGCTTAGGAATTAATAAGAATAAATAATATGTATTAGGAATTTCTTAATAAACAATAATCATTTTCAATTTATATCTTTCTTTATAAAGCAAATTCGAGGCGAATTCTACAAAAAAGGGGGATAGTATTATACGATGTATATTAATCGTTATCCGATCGAGTTAGTACAGTATTAAACTCCAAGCCGATTGTATATATAGTGGCGTGCACGCTTTTTTTTAGATCTATAGCTTTTAATTCTAAAATTGATCTCTGAAGTGTATTAGGTTCTTTATAATTACAACCTCCCCTATATATAAAGCATAATAATCAAGCTATTATATAAAAACTATAAAAAAATTAGGGCTCCCTAGGGGTACACTATATAAGCTCCTCGCAATAAAAACTAATTATAGTGATTTCACAGTTTACTATACCCAGTTCAATTATCAATCCAATAAAATGGAATACTCATATAGTACTCTAAAAACCCCTTTCCATTTCTTTTAATATCTAATCAATATCCGAAAAATAATTAATTAGCTATTAACTCCCCTATATATATACTTAGAAGAATATACAATAATATATGTCAAAAAGCTCCTATATAAATCAAACAACTTTATCAAATTGATTACATCCTTAGGTTTTTATATCTAAATCTATTCTAACTTTGAATAGAAAAAATATTATTATACTATATTCAAATATATCCCTCCTACTCAAAGTTTAACTTCTTTCTCTCATCTCAATTTTCCTTTTCTCTATATATCCTTGATTCTAATAATCTTCTATATACTCTCCACTTCTAGAGTATAACCCCAACGAATAATATTCAATTGTATATTCAAATCAATTAGCTATTTCCTATAAGAGTAAATAGCTTTTAATAATCTCCTATATCTAATCAAAAGAAAAGTCTAACTCGAATTATAGAAGTTCAAATGACCCCTTCTATTTGTAAAAAGAAGATTACATTTATAGAAAAGCAAATAGCTTTTAGTTTAAATAATAAATTGTTTTAAATAGTTATAACGCCTATACTATATAAAGATCACTACTTCTTAGTATATTCAGATACCCTTAAAGAGGTTTTAGAATAGACATTAAATAATATAAATAAATAAATATAATAATAAAGTTATTATAATATAGTATTTATAATCTATTAGAAATAGATAGTAAGTTGTATATAATATGATAATATTGTATATAAGAGTATTCTCAATATAATTTTACACTATAATATAAAATTGTTACTTTTATAATAGTGAAGAGATTTATAGGGGGAAGCTAAGGGCACGTACTACAAAGTGGTATATGGTACACGTGATTTCCAACAATAATAATAGGTGTAACGAATTATATTCATCTAGTATATAGACTCTCTTCTTCAAGATCTTTCAGTTTTGAATTGTCCCTTTTGGGGTTGTAGTCTAATAGTAAAGAAAAAAGCTTTAGGTTCGTTATATTATTCAAGACTCTCGGGTTATTATTTCATTCAATCACAGGAGGTCGTGTTAGTGTAAATATATTCCCAAAAGTGGGTCTGAAACCTCTGAGGTTGTACTAGTGTAAACATATTCCTATTATCAGAAAAAGGTATTTTGTTACTAGTATACTGTTTAGTATATTATATATAATATGATTTCCAATACGCCCTCTTAAGTAGTATGCCCCCCTATAGCTCCTTTCTCGGGAAAAAAATCGGGAGCTAGCTCTACGCTTTAATGTTTTTTTTTCGCTTAGGGAGCTAAACCTCCTCTAGGTTATATATAGCTATGTGGATGGATCCACTTCTTTTGATCTACTAAGTTACACGGGATGTGGGTCTTGTATAATGATACACTTTACCACTGCGCCATCCAGGCTTATAACCTATTAGAAAAAGGTATTTTGTTACTAGCATACTACTTAGTATATTATATATAATATGATTTATATATAATATGATTTCTAACACCTATAAAAGAGTAGATCTGAAACCTCTTCGGGTTAGATCGTATTAGTATAAATATATTCCTAAAATGAATTTGAAATCTTATAGGTGAGGTTGTATTAGTGTAAGTATATTCCTATATTAGGTTTGAAATCTAGTTATAATTAAATAGAAATAATAGCTTTAAAGAACCCTAGCTTTTGAAAATAGATATTGAGAAGTTAGAATTAATTATACTTACTTGTAATTGATTAGTTTCTTCTGGGTAATTATATATTAATCAATTGGGGCGATTGATTTCTAACAAAGGGGTGATATAATGAATTATATTCATCTAATATATAGATTCTCTTCTTTAAAACCTTTTAATCTTAAATTGTCCTTTTTAGAATTGTAGTCTAATGATAAAGAAGAGAGCTTTAGGTTCGTTACAATAGGTGTATCTATAAATAAATTAAGCAAAAGAGATTCTCCTATATATAATCGAAGTTCCGAATTAGGAAAGGAATTACAATTAGAGGAGTAGGAAGGAGGAAGTAGATGAGGATTTCTAGATCTATTATTATTGAGAATATATAAATAATCAGATTATATATACCGAATACTATAATCATATTATTTGCAATTTCTATAGTTATTCTGAAAATATTCTATAATATATTAATATTCTAAAAATAGTATTAAACTATAACAGTAATATTTTCTATAAAAACCTTATATAAGGATCCTATGATTTTATATCAAAAATGTATTTATATATAAAGAATATATAGTATAAATTTGCTTTAGTATAATTTGTTTAAAGATAAAAAGTGTCATGAATCGGACAGGATCGCAATGCGATCGGTCACGTGTACATAATTAGTCTATATAGCCTTCATAGGAGCGATTCGCTCCCGCTCCTATAGTTGTAGATTCTAAAGGCATTTAGTACCCTGTATCGCAGTTCTTCTAAGGCTAAGTGTCATATAAAGTATATTTCGATTTAGTATAGTTAGTAATATATATTATATCCAATTATAATATAATTCAGCTATTTATTATTCACTAATAAAAAGAATTAGATAACAATTAAGCTAGATAATAATATTAATAATATTATATAATTGAAGAGCTTTAAATTTAAAGCGAAATATTAGTATTCTTATACAAAAACAACAATACAAACAATATATACAAAATTTGGATATAATAAGCTTATCTCTAGACAAGAATCGAGAAATAGAATATATATTTTTGTTTATTTGAATAAAGGTTGAATTTTTCTATTTTTGTAATATTAATAGTATTTATATAAATCATATACTTTTTGAATTGATACAAAAGTATTATTTACAATATTCAAAACAATCTTTTAATGGATTTGTAATTGAAATCTTAATATATTTGATTGAATTAGTTTTTTATTATAATACTATTATACTAAAAGAATGTCCCAATAGCTGTATAGCTAAATGGGTTTATATAGAACATATTCTTCCCGTAATACACCCCCGAGATTACTGACTAGCTAATTATAAATAATAATCTCTCTATACTAGCCTCAAATAAGTTATATATATAAATCTCGTTCTATTATAATATCATCGCTATTTACTCAGGGTTCATTATTGGATATATCTAAATTAGATTCATTATATAGATATATCTAATTAGGATCGCTATATAGATATATCTAATAGATTAATATCTGAAAGGCTTTAGAGCAGACCTAAAAGTGGATCTGATGAAAATGCTTTTTATATATGGATCCACTGAAAACCCACAAAGCATAGTCATGAAAATGAAATAAAGATGAAGAATGATACTATTATACTATAAACACTACCGGGCTCATAACTATCATACTAAAAGAACGTCCCAATAGCTGTATAGCTAAATGGGTTTATATAGGACACATTCTTCCCGTAACAAATACTCATTTGAAAAATAAATAGAGATAGGGATTGTTTTAAGCAATATAAAACATAACCGTATATTATATATTCTGAAGCTATAATTTATACAAAATCTTTATAAAATATCACGGGTTCATACTAGCCTCACACTAGTGTGAGGCTTAGTCATCACTAGCTATATAGTCGATACGGTTTTAGAACCTTCCCTTTCTTCTTTATAGAATATCATATATTATACCTAGGTGTATACTATTACACATTCCTACCCCGTGATATATAAAAAGAAAAGTTTAACCTATATCGAAACACTAGTATATACATTTACATACCTAATCCTATAATACCTTAGTACTAGATACTATATTTTTATTATTTTTATTAGTATTATTTAACGTCTATTCTAAACCTCCCTAAGGGTATCCGGATATACTAAGAAGTAGTAATCCTTATATAACATAAACGCTATAGTCACTTAAAATAATTTATTATCTAAGCTAAAAGCTATTCGCTTTTTCTATAGGTATAAACCTCCTTTTACAAATGGAGGGGGTTATCTGAACTTCTATAACTCAAACTAAGCCCTTCTTCCAATTAAATTTAGAAGATCTTTAAAGGCTACTTATTCTTATAAAAAGTAGTTAGTTATCACGGTGTAGAAGTGTGCAATAGTATACACCTAGGTTTAATATATGATATTTTACAAGGAAGGAAGAGAAAGGTTCTAAAACCGTATCGACTATATAGCTAGTGATGACTAAGCCTCACACTAGTGTGAGGCTAGTATGAACCCGTGACATTAGTTGATTCAGATATATAGCTAGATACTACTTATTAGAATTGAGTTTTAGAGATAAAAAGTATATATAGATTACTAAAATCGAAAATATATAGAAAGGAGGAAAGTTGAGATGGGAAAAGGAGATTGAGTTTTGGATTGGAGGAATACATTTGAATATAATATAGTAATACTTTTTCTATTCAAAACTAGAATAGATCTGGATATAGAATTCTAAGGATATAATCAATTTAATAAGATTACTTGGTTTATATAAAAGCTTTTTGATATATATTATTACATACTTCTCCAAATATATATATAGAGAAGCTAATAACTAATCAGCTCTTTTTCAATTATTAATTAGATATTAGAAGAAATGAAAAGGGGTTTTTAATACACCATACAAGTATTCCATTTTATTAGATTAGTGATTGAACTGGATATAATAAGCTGCGAAGTCACTATAGCCAGTTTTCATTACGAAAAGCCTATATAGTATACTCCTAAGAATCCCTAATTCTTTTGGTTCTTTTATACAATAACTCAATTGCTATATTCTATATATAAGAGAAATTATAATAAATATATTTAATCACCATTCTATTTCTACATTACAGTATTATCTACAATAAATAGGCTAAGCTCTATTGATTATAAGTAGATATACAATTGTTACGGGAGCTGCCTCTAGGGTCACGTGGAAGTGTCTAGAGATCTCTCG
>JBBMOJ010000437.1:0-33932 GCA_038090695.1 Sclerotinia spermophila | reverse complement strand
AACGATTTATTCAATATATTATGAAAGTATTGAAGAATTTATGGCAATGACGAAATAATCACTTCGTCAAGTACGGATTCTGCCACCACAGGGAATCTAGAACTCGGTGGATTTCTATATCTTTCATGGAATTGGAAAGTTGCGACCGAGAATAAAAAGAAGTACGAAACCTATCGCATCAAAGCATGTCAGCAATTGACCAAATTATAATAACATGCTCCAACTGTCTGTCTGGAGTTCCACAGGACGCACCCAGAATCCGTAATGGCTTAAGGAGGGTGGTCCACGAACAGTGGATGTAACCTTGTTCATATAAATCACATGTTGGCTACGTGAGAGGTCTTTTGATTGGTCGGCGCAACCCGGGTATTGCTGATGACAGGGGATTGATGCGATGCACAGGAGCGCCAAAACAAGCGCAGTCGAGCTCGTTCGTAACAATACATCAGTAAGGACCGCCAATCGGTATGTCGCAGTCTGAGTATAGAATATGGTGGGTGTGTTTCGCAGACGCATTCAAGAATGAAGACCAATAGTTAGGTGTTGAATGGCTCCTTTGGACCATTTAATCTCATTAACCATAGGCACCCTACCTGGAGAGAATTGCCGAAATTGAGGGCGAGTATAGACCAAACTCTTGATCTTTATCGCACAGTGTCATATGTGAGAATAATTGCTTGACGACCACCATAATGTAACTCGACGCTTCAACGGAGATAGACATCACTCATGCCACTGGTGGGAAGTGCCATATTCAAAAGCTCATCGGGGGGTCGTATATTGCACTCGTTGACCATAATTCACTGAATCATTTTCATCATCGAGACTTCCACAATAGATAATCCTGTTCCTTCATCTTTCAAACCTTGATCGCAAGTTTCATCAGCAAGAACAGCTTGATTCCCGAAAACTGTTTGCATCCTTCCCCACACATCTGCTATCGGAAAATGCTTGAGAATATACTCCCCATTGTCGACCAAATTTTATCTTCGTTTCGTCCTACCACGCCTTTTGATATTGGTAACAACGTACCACTTTTGATTTCGACTTAATTATCTCAGACAAAAACAAGGTCTGTCCCTTTGACTTCCGGTATAGCCCTCAGCAATGTACTGTGCAGATGTCTCTTGGCCCTTGGTGCGATAACGATACTGCTTGGGATTCACAACTGAAGATCGCCCCCGGAACCAAGTTGCAAAAAAGTCCTCAAGAGCTCTAAATCGCGCGGTACATACGATAGAACCTATATTTGAGGTTCGCTTTGAAACTCCTCTTCAACCTTTACACGTCGAGGAGATTTAATTCGTCATGAGGAATCTCTTTACTACCTCAATACATCATGTGTATACTCACCAATGGGCTATTCATATGAGACCGGTCGGCTTGACAAGATGAAAGAGCATAAAAGGAATAAGCATCCTGCCGCACTCAGATCGGTCGCGCGTAGGTGAGTTGGAAGCTTCTGACCAAGAATTAAACAAAGTAAAATAACCGATTGATTCCCAGAGATGACCAACAATCAAGAGCCTAAGACCGAAAGTACTTCGCATTCTGAGATCTCTCATTCCACAGCATCCGAAGGTGACTGGAGATCAGCAACATGTGATATGAGCAGATCCGTGTGGGACGATATCAATCTTGGAGCCGAGAGCATGAGAATAGAGTTCTTTTAAGCTTGTGACAGATTGTAGAAGCCAGGAAATTTTACTAGTCTTCGAGGTACAAAAAGAGGCTAGATGGATTTGTGAATATGTACAAGACGTCTAAAAAGCAGTCCCACTGTCAACAGCGAAAGTTAGTAATCCAATAAATTTGTACGGAAGTCTCATTCGAACTATGAAGAAAGCATCAACTTGCGCTCGCATGGAGTACAGGTGGTTGAACTTTCGAACTCGGATGCACTGGAAATCATCGTAAATTGTAGTCCTTGTGTTTACGTACCCGATGCCCTTCAGATCCCGATTTCAATGTATAAGTAATTGTTGGAAAAGGTTAGCACGGGAAAGTTAAATGTGAGAAGCAGAAAATTATTGTTCTGTTAGTCCATTCCCTTTTCATGAGTTTCAAAAGACACAAAAACAAACATCTCCTGACTCACCTGCCTTTTATTTCCTACCTCAAACCATGGCACCAGACAAACATAACAACATCATCTAATCCCCCCCTTTCATCCTCACTCTCATCAAGAATACCCAAAGATATACATATATTGAAATACAATTCTCATCCCAAAAGAGTATATATACCAAACCTCCAAAAACATCAAGCTAAGGAAGACACTGGGATTTGAACCCAGGACCATCTGGAATCAAGATAGTTATAGCTGGAATCAGATACGCTACCACTGCGCCATGCCTTCGATTACACGTTATTTCATTCGATGTAATGGAGGCCATGTTTGAGAATATGAATATTGACCATTCTGTTGTGTTGAGTGAGGGGGAAATGGAAGGTGGTGGGGAAGGGGAAAGCGGAAAGGGGCATGGTGACATGACGGAATAACTTTGTGTCGGAATGGCACCACTTGGCAGATAGATTCTTATTTAACTAGACAGTTTTGTTGGATTGAATTGACTTGAATTTAAGTGTGTAAGGCATTCGAGTTATCAGTTACCAGTTGCAGCTCTCTTTTGCATCTGGGAATTTGTAAGCATGACATGATGATCGCCCAAACACAGGATAATACACGATGAACACTGTATTATCGGCTGGTAGAGACCGGAATGTTGTATAAATTGAGTTTAAGCAACTAAACACATAAAAAAAGCAAAAGTATGAACGCCACCTCCGAGACTTATGTATATGTCTGGATATTTATTCTAGAAGCCTTTACCCATAAAAGCAAAAGACTAGATCTCATCTCAAACAAAGCCCCTCATTTCTTCCCTTTCTTTCCTCTAGCTGGAGGTCCCATGGCAGCCTCTCTTCTTCTCTGTTCCCTTGCCAATTGCTCCGACTTTGCTTGCTCCTGTTCCTTACGCTCTTCTTCTTCAGCCTGCACAAAGTTAGCATGATTTCAAGAAAATAACAAGATGTAGATAGTACGTACAGCCTTGCGTTCTGCTGCCAAACGTCTCTCCTCTCTGACTTTTGCCAATCTTGCAAGGTCGGCTTGAGCTTCATCAGTCTTTCCGGCAAGATGTAACCTCTGGTAGGCTTCTCTCTTCTTTTGTGCCTCGATTGCCTCTCTCTCTTTACGACTTAACTCTTGAGGCTTCTTGCTAACGCTCATCTTTGCGACATCTCCGGCAACTTCATCAACAGTCATTGGTGGAGCCTTGGCTTGATTTCTAGCAGCCTTGCTGTGGTTGGGATTGGCGGGCATATCATCGTCATCGCTATCTTCTTCACTATCGGTTGGGAGATCTCCAACTTGTGCGACTTTTTGGTTCTTTTTCTTGATAGCAGCTTCTTTCTTTGCTTTGGCGGCGGCACGACGTTGTTCACGGGTCATCTCTTGCTTCTCTTCTTCCTCTTCCTCGGAAGATTCCTCCTCTGAATCCTCTTCTTCTTCCGAGGATGAATCATTGGCATTCTTTTCGCGGATTTCGTTTCCGTTGGCATCGAGGGGTCGAAGATCTCTAGAGAAATGTTTACCGCCTATTGAGAAGTTGAAGTCAGTATGTTTTGCATTATAGTACTTGCATGATATCATTCTTACCTCCACGAGTAAACTTCTTAAACTTCCCACCTCTACCACGTCCAGCTGCTGGTCCTCCTGGAGCCATTTTGTATTGAGATAATATCGAATAACCAAAAGAAATCTTTGATTTGGAATGCACTTCAGTTGAAGAATTTTTACGATGTTGAGGTCGAGGTAACTTTTTATGTTGTGATGTCAGGTAAAAGAATGATGATGGTTTGTGCTTTTAATCTATTCAAGAGTCAAAAGATATCGATTTTAGTGCGGGGCACATTTACAAATAAACCCCGCCGTACTAATAATAAGAGTCTTTAGCACAGTAGAAGGAGATTCTGTCCAATAGAAAGGTGAACGAAATAAATCATACCAAAACCCCGACTGGCCGATGAATTGGAAGCTCGGATCAGTGTTAGTGCCGCGCGAATAATCGCTTAGATCACATGATGATGAAAATTCGAGTACAAGATGATTTCCAACCTGGACTTCTGTTTCCCTTTTCTTTTTCTCTTCATAAAACTAAAACTGATTCCTCAATATTCACTCTGGTCTTTTGTCTTTCAATGGCGGGATCTTGGAGGGGAAATTGCAGGATAGAAGAGAATCCTTTCGTTTACTTACCCTCCATCCTATGGCATGAGAATGCGTTGGGTCATGGAGAAATATATAAAAAACGGGACATTTACATCCATTATTGTCATTTTCTTTATTGTTCTTGGAAGCCATTTGCCAATAGCATTGTGTGGAACAAGCAGCATGGTTCACCATTTGCGCGCGATTAAACCTAATTTCTGTTCTGTTGTGGTCGTCCCCGATTCATTTTGCTTTCAGCCACATCAAAACGGACAAAGGATGTTTGCAGTGGAAAGAGTATTGAATCCTGGCCGCCAAGTCCAGTCCGATAACTGCGATTTGCTCTTTGTTCACATCAGGTAATGAGGGTAACAACTGTACAGTCGAGAAGGTTCAATCAGATCTTTCAATCATGACTATTTGCTATGCATATCAACTATCCTTGAATCTCACTCACCTCTAGTCATTGTTGAACTTAATCCTTCCGAGTCTCATCTGGAAATCAACATGTCAGCATGTCCAGCCTGCGACCGTCCCCTCGTCCTCCCTCCCGCGTTTGCATATATTGCCCTCAAGTTTCCTCGAATTAGAGCCTCCCTCGATTGTGATCGCACATTACCGCGTTGCAAAGACTGCGATCAAGCAGCAGCAGAGAAACGAGCCGCTGATGCAATCCTTCCACCACCATATTATACCAATCCAGTTGCGCAGATTAAGAAACAAATTGACCTAATGCAAGAATTGATCAAGGCAGGAGTGCGACGAGAAGAATTGGAGATGGAACTTCCTGCTTTAATGAAAGAGGGTGTGTTGAGGTTGCAGAAAAGAGATGCAAATATACGAAGTGCCTGGCATGAATATTGGGAGATTTGGGGATGGGAACAAGGACAACCTCGACCTTAGAAGTGAGATTTGTGCTTGGGGGTATGAGGATGGACGTCAGCAACATTATTAGTATTAGGAGGCACATGGAATTGTATGATGATTACTAAATGGAGATGTTATTTATATATATATATACCTGTGAAGAGCTTCATGTTTGGATTTTGACTTGATCTTTTTCAAGCAGCTAGTTAATTGGTGGCTTGGACCTAAGCACTCATTTTTTGTACCTGTACCGTTGCATGTCTGTCAAAGACTACTTCATAGTGCATACACCCACATCATTGAGTGTCCGTGTGGATAAGGAACAATACCAAAATGAATAATAAATATGACCGAGGTACCAAACATGTCAATGAACGTGAAGATATAAATATTTGAGTTTCCCTATTTATGTTAATTAATGATCTTTTCCTCAAATGATGTTTAATAAAACCCCTGAATATCTTTTTAACTAATTATAGCCAAGAAATACCACGTAGGTTCTTTCAGATGCCGCAAATAAATCATTGTCAGGGTTCATCCAACAGCATTAATCCTCCTGGTTAAAGTACCAACACCAAAACACAATATCAACAGCGATTACATGTCCACATCTGTCTGATCAAAATGGCAGCTTTTTTACGTGGAAAACAAGCAGGTATTCAGAATGATTTATCTGCTGGTATCTTGCCAGGTTTATTTGCGCCCGATGATCTAGACCGTTTCGGCATCAATTCTCAAATAGGGTATGTCCGGCCGGGTCTGTCGCCGTCTAACAATTGAGGGCATTCAGCTAACTTCTCCCCCTTTCAGTTCTCTCGCATTTGATCCAGTACAATCTTTACTTGCAGTCGGAACGAACGAGACAACATTCGGCAGTGGACAAATTTATATCTTTGGTCAGAAGAGAGTACAAGTTAAGCTTACATTACCCCGCCGAGCATCAGTCAAAACACTACAGTTTTGCGCCGATAGACTTATCAGTGTCGACTCTAAGAACGAAGTGATAGTATGGGATTTGGCAACGGCAAAGAAGTTGGCGGCCTACTCTCCGCCTGGAGTAGTGACAACTATTGTGACGGATCCTATGCTGGATTGGTGCTTGATTGGATTACAAACTGGAGATATCATTTGCTACGATTTGGACAGAGAAAAGCTTGCGCCTTTACGTCTTCCTAATTTCTGGCGCGAAAAGAACCCACGATCGAGATTACTAAGTTGTGTGTCTTTACAGTTACATCCCCGGGATATCGGACAGTTGTTGATAGGATACACGGAAGGAGCTGTGATATACTCTTTCAAACAAAACAACCCCATCAAATACTTTCAATATGAAGTTCCAGCGGGAGCTCCTGGTGGAAATGGAGATCCCATGGGAAAGAACGCGCCGAGACAACCACGACTTACGCAAGCTCTTTGGCACCCCACCGGAACATTCATTGCTACAGCGCATGATGATGCAAGCATCGTATTTTGGGATCCTAAAGATGGTCGAATTGTAATGGCTCGAACCTTGCAAGATACGAATGTCAATGTACCTGGTTCTCAACCCCAAGGCTCTGCTAACACCTTTTCGTTGAAAGGAGATTTTGCAAAAATAGCTTGGTGCTGCAAAGCAAACCCTGATGATACTGGTCTACTCATAGCTGGTGGTATTCCCACCACGATGCCTCACAAAGGCTTAACATTTATGGAATTGGGAGCAACCCCAGTTTATGCGACTTCCACTTGGCAAATTTTGACCGATCACTTTGATGGAAAACGTTCCAACTTTCTACCAATACCCGTTGATGTGGATATAGCGGATTTCTGTCTCATTCCTCGTGCTTCTCCACATTTTGCCGGAGCTCAAGATCCCATTGCCATCATAGCACTTCTAACATCTGGTGAGCTAGTTACATTGAGCTTCCCTAGTGGTCATCCTATCTCACCCACCAACCAACTCCACCCCTCCCTTACATTTGTTCATCCATTCGTCAATTTTGTGGCTGTATCTGCCGTTGATCGTGGACGATGGCTTGGAATGACCGAAACTCGAGCTATAGGTCCTCAACTTCTGAAAGGAGGGGCCGAGGGAGTAAAGCATTTACGGAGATATGAAGCTCGTAATATCATTCAAACAGTTCACGGTGATGGCACAGTTAGGATTTGGGATGCTGGCCATGGGGATGAATTAGAAAACTCCGGAATGCTACAAGTCGATGTGGCCAGAGCAGTTGCTGGTGCTGAATTTGTCAATATCTCTGCTATTAATATGGCTTCAAGTACTGGGGAATTGTGTGTTGGAACAACTGCTGGTGAAGTTGTAGTTTATAGATGGGGTGGCAATAGAGCTTACGGTAGCGAGCAACCGGCAAACGAGAGGCAGCCAGGAGGTATCACAGATATTTCGGTTCGTGCTGAGCCATCTCTCAAAGAAGGTTTACAGCCATTTATTCTTTATGACATGGCACAAGGACCCATAAATGCGATTCGTATGTCAGATGTTGGATTCGTTGGAGTTGGATCTGAAGGCGGGGTTTTCTCAATCATCGATCTCCGAGGGCCATCAGTTATTTTCACCACTGCAATGAGCGAATTCATCAAGCAAGATAAGAGAAGTAGTTTCATGAGAAAAGGGAGTAGCCAAACTTCTGCCAAACCGGAATGGCCCGTGTGTATTGAATTTGGAGTCATGACACTAGATGATGAAAAATATTCCAGCATTGCCTGTTTCGTGGGAACAAACAATGGTAAAGTCGCTACATTCAAGATTTTACCACAACAAAATGGTGGATACACAGCTCAATTAGCAGGAGTAACCTCTTGTTCCGACAAAGTAATTTCAATCACACCCATTGTGGCTGAAACAGGAAAACCTGCATCAGCAACAGGGCCTACTGTAGCTGCACTTCGCAATGGCCAGCAAACACATGGTGCTCTTGTAGTTGGTAAGTTTACTATAGGCGCAGCGGCTATTGAACTCCTTCGATATAGAGGAGGATAGCACCTTGTTACCCCTTCCGTCATTCGCTCATTGGCTCGGTCCTTTATTTCCTACGATATAAAACTAATAATTTTATAGTTACTCAAACCGAAGCTCGCATTTTTAAACCCGCGAGTGCCAAAGGTGCTCACAAAACCTTCGATGATGTCTTTTGCCGCTCTGCTGCCGTCACTGAATTCGAACTTCATGGTTTCGCTCTTGTCGGAATTTTTGGTGATGGAATAGCTCGCGCTTACTCCCTCCCAGCACTTAAAGAAATCGGCTCGTCGAAACTTGACATGTTAGACAAAACCCGCTCTTCAAATAGTGTTGTCACACCCGCTGGGGATATTATAGGTTGGACTGGCCCTAGTGAAATAGCAATGGTCAATGTCTGGGGGACTGGACTCCCGCTCGGAAGAAGCCAAGATAAATTGTTCAATCCTGAAGCATTAATTCCCCCCCGTCCCACGATCTCAAATCTCCAATGGATTTCCGGAACTCAGTACGTCTCACCCACTGATCTCGATCTCTTAATCGGTGGTCCCGATCGTCCACCGAGTAAACGCATGCTTGCCGCTTCGGCCGAAGAGGAACGATTAGCTCGTAGCGCTGGGGGTGGAGCAGGACCTAGTCGCAGTCAAGAAGGATGGGGCGACTACATGACAAGACAACTTAATGAAAGGACAGAGAAACTTAATATCATGGGAGACAGTATGGATAAGGTACAGGAAAACAGTGCGGGGTGGGCGGACGATGTTAGTAAGTATGTCAATAAACAGAAGAGGAGTATGTTATTGGGTGGAATTACTGGGAAATGGTTTTAAGGGGTGAGGAAATGGATGATACGGGCAGATGTGTGTATGAACTGGCGTTCTTGGGATTAGTGGATACCTGGCTTGGGAAAACCTCGGGCATACCGGGAAACCTCTGAGTTTTTAAGTATGCGAGTATATGACGGGAAAGGCGTTAGACTAGTGAGTTTAACTTCATGTCATATTTCATCTTATTCTATCTGAATGGTATTGCTTTTAACGTATGGACTTAAAATTTAAGCCATTTTCAATGCTGTGAATACTAGAATCTTTTTCCAAGTTCAAAAGGCATCGGGAACCAACACCCCACTTGACCCGGTCAGATCAGATGAATTCCGTATCAACGTGATATGAAATTGACCAACTATCTTCAGGTTCATGTATGTGTTTAATTGTCTAAATGAAAGTTGCACAATGCAATTATGAGTGGACATTACATATTGCTCGGTTTGTGGTCAAACCTGCGGCGTGCTAGTGAGCATGTGCTAAGCCACAACTGGCGGAATGCTGGAGACGGCAGAAGACCAAAGGCAGAATAAGATGTCAGGGCCCACCTTGGGGCCAAATCCGGCATCAGGGATAAGTTGTTTAAAAAAGGGTCTGATGAAGGGCAAATAGGGGTCTACTTGTAGAAGTATGGTATTTTAGCTTCTACCAACAAGGTCAGTAGGTCTGAGGTATTTTTAGCTATGGGTGTGGCTTTTTGTAAATGCGGATTGGAGTGCTGTTGGTGGTTGGTGGTTGAGTTGAAGCGCGAGTTGGGCGCATTTGAGAGGGGGATTGAAATTCTGATGGGCGTGTAGGTTGAGCAAAGTCTCAAAAACAATCAGAGGAAGAAGATAGAAAGCTATTGGTAGCAACAAAATTAAATAGAAGTGTTCTAGATATTTTTACCAGGAGGATTAGATGATGTTCATTTACATTACATGATACATACTGACTAGCAGGTCCCGCGGCGGGAAACTGATAACCTTCTTGGAATCTAAATACACTGCCACGAAAATATTTAGGCCTCTGTGATAGTTTTAGGATTGAAATATCGTCAATGAACAGGTAGGATGACACGGTGGCTTATGAATGCGGCCTGGTGGGAAGTCCGGGTCTAGAATTTGCCCAACATGCAAGGCGCTTGGATGACCATGAGTGTTTTCCTTACATGTATATATACTCCTTATTCATCCTCATCCTATCTTATTTCTAATCAACACACACCAAAGTTCCAATCCCATTTATTACAAATTATTCTCCATCTTCCATCTGCACAATCAGCCCATAAGAGTCAGACCTTAATCCAAAACAAAACCCATCCTAAAAACAAACTCCCTCCCTTCTCCCCTAACAATGAATACCGGAACCACCACCAAGAAAACCACTAAAAGCGTCGGCTTCTCTGATCAAGTAGATCACATTAAAAGACCCGTGGAGCGGCGGCTTAAAAATGCAGATAGTAAGAAGAGAACTGCTGATGTTAGTCCGAATCGAGCGCGGGGAAGTGTGACGAAGCCTAGAACTGATTCTTCGGCTAAGGAGCATACGACCCGAAAATGAAAAGATAAAATATCAGGGGTTTGATTTTGATGCGGGGTCGAGAGTGGGGATTGGGGTTAGACATCGTAAGGTATGAGAGAAGTGAGCTAGTACCGATATAGTATTTGAGCTCTAAATAAATCAGCTTTCATGTCCAATAGGGGCATGGTGACTTAATGGTATAGCTTTCCATTATTAATTTATATACCATTTCTGTATGGGACTTATTGTTTTGCGTCAGGGGTTCGGGCGTTTGGGTGTTTTGTTACTAGCTGGCTGGCTGGCTATTTTGGCTTGAAGGGCTCCTCTTAGATGTAAAAACCACAAGATTCACATCATAACTTCGCGTCGCTTGTACTCCGTCGCTGTTACGATCTGGCTTTCATTTCCACTCTCGGGAGAAAATGATGACATGCGTAGTTATGCATATACTATAATATATAGACTGATAGCACCATTTCACAAGATGGAAGAAAAAGCGTCACAAGGTCAGATGAAAATATGTTCATAATCTTTATGCTATACTAAAAGCATTCGAAAGCCTAGCCGAATATTCCTATTTAGAATATCTTTATTGACTTCTGTATCCATCATGTCGCTATCTTAATATTTGCTTTCCTCTCAGTCATAACCTATCGTAACGCGCTCAATGAACTCTAAAATCAAAAACTATGTATGGGGTATGGGGTACGGGGTATTGAAATTAGGCGGCCATAACTACATCGACTTGATGTGTAACGCCACTAGTTTTCTGAGAAATTGGCTTCTCAACGCCATCCATCTCCATATCATCATCACCTGCTCCCTCTTCTTCATCAACTTCTTCATCGGATTCGCCACTGCTCTCAGCCTCGAGATCTTCACTCTCATCACCAGTTTCGTCAGCGGCAGCTCCCTCAACTTCTGCGCCAGCCATCTCTGAATCTTGTTCCATTGCGTCTGGGTCAACTGCGCCACCTTCCTCCCCTTCAACTTCCTCGTCCTCATCGTCTCCAGCTTCTTCGGCACCATACTCTTCTCCGTCGGCAACCAAATCCGCCTCAGGTTGTTCAGGAGAGAATTCAGCTGGAGCAGATGCATCCGAGTCCCTGTGAATTGAAATTAGCTTGTTACTTTGCCTTATAAGTGCATGATAACTCACCACTTGATAGCAAATCTAGTGACACGGGGTTTCTCAGCAAGAACATTTCTCTTGACTCGGTCGAGGAGCGGCTTGGCGGGGGGATCGGCGTTCAATTCCTCAGAATCATATTCGTTGTTTACATAGTAGCCAACTCGAACAAACTCTCTACCATCGTAGGCGCAAGTAAGAAGAATGACAGTAACACCGAGAATTTCCGCGTCTGGGATTCGCTTGGTATCTGGGGCATCTGCCTGGAAGAGGAATTTATTTGTGCCGACTGGAATGGGACCGACAAGGAGAGAATCGAGTTCTTGATCATGCTCATCGCTTTTTTTGTTAATTTTAGATTCAAAGTAGGTAAAAACTCAAGGAGGTGGAGACATACGACGTGGCCGAACCAACATAGGTCAATTTCCATTCAAGATCTGTGATGAGCAAATAGATTAGTGATTGAAAGAATGAAGGCAAAGATTATCCCAAGATAGGCAGAAGAGAAACTCACCCTTTTGCAATGCCTCAAGACATTCGAAGGTAATCTCAAACTCATAAGGATCCCCAAATTTGGCAGGATTGTTGAGGACATTGACACCAAGAAGTGAGACGACAGACATTTCGAAAGTGGTTGATTTTATAGTTTCGTATAACGATTAGGTGGTTTCAAAATGGTGTATCAAAATATGCAGCCTTTTTACCCAAAAGATGCCAGTCTATTGAAGTTGATAAAGCTGTGAGAAGTACTGTAGTAGTGATTGTATTGTGTATGGGAAGAAGAGAAGAAAGCACGGGGGGGTCGAGGGGAATAAAGTAGATAAATTGGGTGATGGGGCAGCATCTAGTCCGAAATACCTATGACGGTGAGAAGTGGCAGTATTAACGCGTGGAAAATCACAAATCGCGTACATTCGATGTTTGAACCGCGATTTCCACTTTACAAAAGAACGCTAACCATATATAGCAGTAGCGGATCTTTTTCTTTTTCTTCGCCTTCTTTCCAAGGTTGTCACTCTGTCACTCAAAGGCTAAGAGCTCTCCCATCAGAATCATCCTTTGGCGATATCTACAAGGAAGGAAATCTTGATTGTTTCTTTTTTTAATGAGTCCCTCAACAACAACAACAATCAGGAACATCAACCATTGATTGATTCAGATACATTACTGACTTTCTTTGTTGCGCCGGCGATCCTTTGACTTTGCGCGCAAGTTTGTTGCACTGTTTATACAGGTTAGCCTTACCTTACCTCGCCTTGCCTTGCCCTGCCCTGCTCAACATCTTTCCAGTACAACAACACAAGCGCATTTGCCAACTAATTATAAATACTCTTCTAGACACTTTTAACCATTAATACTTACGATACCTATCAACTTTACCCATCATCGTCATTCGCGCATTCAAACAATAAACCGGAACGGTCTTGTCTTCAAAATGGCGGAGGAAGATGCAGATATAGCTCTTTTACATCAGTTTCAGGCAGGTCAAGAAGCTACGGCTTGGGAAGATGGAGATGATGGAATCGCAGAGGGTGATCTACCTTCCAATACAGAAGATAACAACGAACATGTCAAGCAAGATTCCGTTAAAGATGCCCAAGTTTCTCGTGCTTTGTCTCCTTCAGGCGCAGCTGCTTTGGCCGCTGGCGACGATTATGACCCTTCCTCTGTTACATCCCTTCCAGCTGTGGTAACTGAACAAGATCCTACAAGACCAAGCTCTCAAACTTCTGTGCGCAAACCAAAAACTGTCGGGGGATTTATTGCAGATGATTCTGATGAGGAGAATGACGATTCTACACCAATTAATACTGGTCATTTGCAACTTCCAGCCTCTGATGACCCCAAACGATCTCCTTCTCCTTTGCAAAACTCTATTACTCAGCAGGAAGTACCTATCAAGATGGAGAATCAAGTTGATTCCAAGCCTGAGGCACTTTCCTCTGTTCCTAATTCTATGAACCCGAGTAATGTCGGAACACGCATAGAACAAAATTCGGTGCAAGTGCCCATCCCTGTTGGTACATCACAAAGTACATCTGTTCCTAGAGCTCGCCTTCCCCATGATAAGATTGGTATGCTTGAAGATCGGGTCAAGGAGGATCCTCGAGGTGACATGGAAGCATGGCTTTCTTTGATTGGTGAGCATCGCAAGCGTAACAAGTTGGATGATGCCAGAGCTGTCTATGAAAGATTCTTGAAGGTCTTTCCACATTCTGTAAGTTATAGGTCATATGCAATCTTCTTCCACGCGGCACTTACTAACGGCGAATTAGGCAGAAATTTGGGTTGCTTATACTGAAATGGAACTCGAATACGAAAATTTTAGTGCAGCAGAACAAATCTTTGGCAAATCGTTATTGACAGTCCCGAACATTCAATTATGGTCGGTCTACTTGAACTACATTCGCCGCATGAATGACCTTAATGTCGATCCCAGTGGTACCGCTCGTGCAACCGTGTCTCAAGCATACGATTTTGTGTTGGCAAACATTGGGATTGATAGGGATTCTGGTAAAATTTGGCAGGATTATATTCAATTCATTCGTAGTGCACCTGGTACAATTGGTGGCAGTAGTTGGCAAGATCAACAAAAGATGGATCAATTGCGAAAAGCCTATCAACGTGCCATCTGTGTTCCCATGTCAAACGTGAATGAATTATGGAAACAATATGATCAATTTGAGATGGGTTTGAACAAGATGACGGTAGGTTTTGGTTCCCATGGTTCCCAGATTTCCTTATGGTTCAAGACTGACAGGTTATATTAGGGTCGCAAATTTCTCCAAGAAAGATCTCCAAATTACATGACAGCAAGAAGTGCGAATACTGCGCTAGAAAATTTAATACGCGGGCTTCAGCGTACAACTTTACCTCGACTTCCGCCTGCTTTTGGATTTGAGGGTGACCAAGAATATTTACATCAACTTGACCTATGGAAGAAGTGGATATCTTGGGAACAGGCAGACCCTTTGGTTCTGCAGGCGGATGAGCTAGATACCTACAAACAGCGCATCTTATACGTCTACAAGCAAGCTGTCATGGCATTACGTTTCTGGCCTGAGATCTGGGTAGATGCTGCTGAGTGGTGCTTTAACAACAACCTAGATAAGGAGGGCGACACTTTTCTTGCCGATGGAATTACCGCAAATCCCGAGAGCTGTCTTTTGGCTTTCAAGAAAGCCGATCGACTCGAGTCTACGCTTTCTACAGAGGAAGCTGGGAAAAGCGATGTTGAGAAAGGAACAATTGTTCGGGCTCCATATGCCAAGCTTTTGGACTCCCTGTATGAATTGATTGCGGAGTTGAAAATCAGAGAGACAAAAGAAAAGGCTAAACTTGAGGAAAATTCGGCCATCGACGCTTCTATAAGTGCAATTGTGAGAAAGGCAGAGGATGATGATGATGACAGTGATCCCGATAAAGATGCTCGAGAAAGTGCTAAAGCTACACAATTAAATGCTATCACACAGGGTTATGAAATGCAGAGGAAACTTTTGCAAAGAACTGTATCCTTCTCTTGGATAGCACTAATGAGGGCGATGCGACGCATTCAAGGAAATGGTGCAATTGATGCAAAAACCGGATCAAGATACGTCTTTGCTGAGGCTCGTCAACGCGGCATGATCACAAGTGAAGTTTATGTTGCCAGCGCGTTGATTGAACACATGGTGTACAAGGACAAATCCGGTACCAAGATCTTTGAACGCGGCGCTAAACTTTTCCCAACCGATGAAACCTACTTGTTAGAGTATCTTAAGCACTTGATTTCCATTTCAGACATCACCAGTGAGTCTTTTACCTCATTATTCTTTTCATCCATTATGCTAACCATTGGATAGATGCTAGGGTAGCTTTCGAAACCGCTGTTAGTCGCCTGGCACAGAAACCTGAAACAGTTCACAAAACAAAGCCACTCTACGTTTACTTTCATAGCTACGAATCTCAATTTGGAACATTAGATCAAATCAAGAAACTAGAAAAGCGCATGGCGGAACTTTTTCCAGATGATCCAAAGCTCCTCAGGTTTTCTTCACGTTACAGTGTAGACGGATTCGACCCTACTGCTGTACGACCGATTGCTTCTCCAGCTTCACAAATGAGGCCAAAATTGGTTATGCAGTCAATTGAGCAAGCCCCCTCAATTCCGGATAGTCCCCGTCCTCAATACGTACAGGAACAAAGCCCGCGCCCACAGCAACCGCCACCGTTTATGCAGAATCAAAACACAAACTCGCCAAAGCGACCATTCCCAACCGAAGACTTTGAAAGCGAGCTCAACCCTCCACGAAAACTTGCTCGTGGCCAGTCTCCTCTGAAGGGAGCTGCAGGACGCAGATTGGCACAACAAAAGGGAATACAGCAAACCCAAGGCGCCCCTGCATGGCAATCAAACGCCGCACCATATGTAATTCCACGAGATATCACATTCCTGCTTAGCATTATCCCTCGCTCTGATATCTATCTCCGTGACCCACAATTGAAGGGCGTCAAATTCATTCCAAGTGATTTGGTGCAGCTCCTTGCCCGTACAGAGGTACCGGATTTCATGCAATGGAAAAGTGCGCGCGAACAACCTCAACAACCTCAACAACCTCAACAACCTCAACAACCTCAACAATCACAACAAACCCAACAACGCTATGACGGTATGACACCCGGTTACCAAGCTCCCAATACTCGTGAATCTCATGGCTATGCTGTACAAAATACTGGAAACAATGGATATTCTGGGGAGTCGCAGCGCATGTCGCAGCCAGGTTATCTTCCTGTAGATGATCGAGTTTCAAGCGTAATTCAGGGTCATGATTACACCAGGTCTCCGGTCACACCCCAGGATAATCAATGGGGAGGCGGGTATAGCCAAGCACCTTCTCATTCACGAAATGCGAGTTTTGAGAATAGAGGATGGCAAGGGCAGCAGCAACAGCCTGGGGCATATATGCAAAGTCAATGGCCTGGCAATGGACATGCCAATGGTGGATATTATCATTGAAGCTAACTTTTGAATCTTCTACAGGATATTCTTATCGATGAAGGAAAAACATTCAGCGATCATGATTCTATTACCGATCTCGCATCCAAAAAAATTCTTTACTTCGTAATCTCAAAAACCCGCGCACAATGTATATTTAAACAAATCTTCTTCGTTCTTCGCCGTGCCCTAAATATCTCCGAGCTTCTCCAAATTGACGTCGTTTGTTAGTGGTTGATTGGGGGAGGGGCGCGAATGAGGTATTTCTGGTTCTCCACATCATTTTCCGCTGAAGGGTTCACGCCGTACCGGTTAGTTTTCATTTGGTGGTAAGGGGTTGAATGTAACGGAGCGGAACACTGTGCACAAGGATATGCAAGTTTCTTTCTTCATAGTAGGGCGTTTGGGAGGGAGCTGTAAGTTTAATACACTATGCCAGCCAGCCAGCTCTGATGTATATTACAAGAAGTACATGGCGTAATCGATGAATTCAACCCCGATTTATCATACCTAGATGATTTTTTGTGTATGTCTTTCTGTTGAAGCTTTCTGTTTAATAATCCCTTGGCTTGGTGAGGGGTAGTAGATGATTGAGGTTACACTGCATGCATGAGTACATATTGTATATCGTACGGTAAGTCTTTAGCAAGTCTCTGATGTACCAACATGAGAAGTGAAGGTAGAGGTGTGTTTTAACTATCACTTATGTGTGTACAACAATTGAAATTGCTCAAAGTATTCTTGCACACTATGTCTTCTCCTGCTCTTGTCTTCCTTCCTTTCATGCTTTCACTTTCCCCGTTCTCTTGCCAAGTCATCTCTTCCTTATATATCCTTTTGGTTCATACATTGTTAAAACTCGTGATTACAACTTCATATGCACATAGCACGTCAGTTCACGAAGTCATGCTTGAATGAATGGTTACATTCTATACATGCGTAGGCTATGTACCCAAGCAATTGCTGCATCGAACTGTATCACCCATAGCCGCATAAACTCACGCAAACCTAAACGCAAACGCGCTCAGGACAAAGATGCTAACCAATCAATGCCATAAAATGTGAACTTTAATGTATACAATGCGCAGGTACCCCATACCTGTGAGGTATCAACATGATTCATTAATGATACTTGGTGTTGGCTCATAATTCCGTTTGCGAATCACTTCTCATAACGAAAAATTTGCCCAAAAAATTGGATGTAAAATTCCTTCGTCCGACCTTACCCTAATACCTACCTATTCTCATCTCATGTTTCACGCCTCGGTTTTGAGCTTTAATTCATTCTTCCAAAGGTTCACTCCTTCAATAACAAAAAGAGAAGGAACTCTCTCGCTTCTTTCCATTTCAGTTAATTTTCACACTAGCGCCAAATCTAGAGTTGCTTTGGCTCGCTGTCGCTTCTCTCTCCTCTCTCAACTTTCTTTCAACAACAACGACAACCTTTTCAATCTACAACATCAATTTTCTCTTTTACGCCAGAGTTTCTAACGATCTACGTCGCAAAGTACAAGTAAGTAACTCTTGTCATTGAGAATCAAATCAATGCATTTCTCTGTTTGGACTGGACTTGAAAGCGCTGTTTCCAGGTGAAGTCGCGTTTGTTTGCTCTCTTGGTTGCTGCGGTTGCTTGCTTTTGCTTAGCAACCCAGTTTCTCAACTTCAAACACCACAGTCATCCACCACCACAATCTCTGCCTTCTCACCCAATATCTACTCAATCCTCAATTTCATCTCATGTTATTGTTGATTGAAATTCAAGTCTTTGCATAAGCTAATTTCATTGTCTTTAAATAGCTTTACTGCCACAATTTCTGGTCGTTTTGTTACATACAGTTACAGCCAAATAACTGCAGCAATCTTCAACGGTGATCAACTTTTGGTAAGTCAAACAGATTCATTGTTCGCTGCCATACTTAGCTTTTGCTTCGTGTTTCCCTCATTCTCGCTACATCTACAACATGATATCTTACCATTGTTGCCTTCACGACGATCTATCAATTTCATGTCACTTTCACGATCAGAATGTTCTCCGTCACTTATTTTTAAGCCTTCCATTTCTCTTGGTTCGAGACAATCTTGCCATACATGACAGTTACTAACATACTACTTCTTAAATTACAGGCATCTCTAAAACCGACATCATGGGTGTTGGTCAACAGCAGCGTCGCGATCACGGTCCACCTGCATGGGCTGGAAACCCTGCTCAGCAACAATCATTAGTTCCAGGATCTCAATCAGTTGCTAGTGAACAACAAGCTTCATCATCAGGCATTCCTCAAGTTGACGGACCAAATGACCAACGCCAGAATCCATTTGGGGGAGGTCTTGGCTTTGATCCCGCAAGAGACCCGAAGAAGGATGATACCAGAAAGTTGCGTTGTGAGCTTCCAACTTATCGCGAGAATGTGAGTAATAGCTTTGTTTGCTCATATGTTTGAACATGGTGATTTCACAATCCGGATGGAAGTAGTTGCTGCTTCAAGGAAGTATGCCAAGCTGCGTGATGCTGTGTTACGAGTCATCTATGGAAGTGTTCCTATACTGCCGTCACTTTTGGAATTGGTGGTTCTCAACTCCGTTGTTCCCACCAGCATTTAATGTCAACAAGGCTGTTGTGCATGACAATCAACCTCCCTTCTTTTACCCTTATTCCCCTCTTCACCTTACTTTTCTCAGACCTCTTGTCCATTCAAACAAAACAAGCCAGTGGCTTGATTGAATTGATGCTATCTTTGGAAGGAGTGAGGGGGATTCAAGAGGATGTGACCCACCTTCATGCACAGTCATACCCCGCTCTACGACCAACCGAATCTAAATAGGATTCACTCCATGGCATTATCGTGCTTTCTCTCCCTCCTCCCCTTCCACTAGCTTCAATCCATTGACTACAAAGGAGCTCCCTTCTGCCTCAACTTCTGTCTTTCTTACAACCAAACAATCCAAACCTTTTGCCTCTCAACTCTTCTTTGAACCATCTTCAACTCTTCCCCATATCAATACATATCACTACCCTTGTAAACACTACAAGCACAATCAATTTCACCGCATTGGCAAATCCTCACTGCAGGTTGATTCTTCAGTCAGCACCTTTGACCTTTCTCTCACGTCATATATTTATCCTCTGAATATCCTCATCTTCATCCACATTTCCTTTCACTCTTTTCCCAAACTTGATCAACTGCGAAAATGGAACAGAACCACTTCTTCAAACGTGAAACTGATGGCAAACAGTACAACAAAGCTCCCGAAACCCTTCTTCCGGCTCGTCCTGGATACAATACCCAAGGCAAGCAGATAAACATCAGAGTTAATCAGTTTAAAGTCCTGGATGCTCCTAGTAAGGATATCTACCAGTATGATGTAAGTATTTTAATATTCCCATGGCTCATCTTCCAATATTAACAAACATCAAGATCTTGGTCGGCGAGGGTAGTGAGAAAATGGGACTCATCAAGAAGGTCTGGGAATCTAGACCTGTTCAAAAAGAGTTGGCAAAGCATGGAAAATTTTGGCTCTGGGATGGCAACAAGATTGCTTGGTAAGTAGTTTCACTCATTTCAACCTTTATATCTCACATCTTACTTACATTTCTTAGGTGCTCAAATCCATTGGCTCGTGGCGGATTTCGCGTTCTAGTTGATCTTGATCTCGAGGCTGGTAAACAAGGCGGAGATCCCAAACGCATGATTTACTGCATTGTCAAACAGACCACCACCATCAGAATGGCTTCTTTGCACGCCTATCTCAGAAAGGAATGTGACTTCGATAACACTATTCTTTGCGCTATCAGTAAGTCCTGTTGATGCAACCCTAATGAATTCGACTAACTTTTTTGACAGACTTCCTTGACCATATGCTTCGCCAATGGCCCAGTGAGAAATTCGTGGTCCAGAAGCGCAGTTTCTTTGCTCGTGGACTCAATCGTTGTCCTTTGGATATCACAATCGAGGCCATGAAGGGTGTTTATCAATCCATTCGTCTTTGCAACCATCTCACTGAGAAGGGTCCTGCCATCCGTGGCCTTGCGGTCAATGTCGATGTTGCCAATGGCACATTCTGGACCTCTCAAGATTTCATGCAGGCTGCTCGTAACTTATGCAGTGTTCCTCGCAACAAGATGCTCGATTATGATGTTTTCCGAAAGCTTCTTAAACCTGAGCGAAAAGTCATGTCAAATGGCAGTATTGGTAGACTTGAGAAGTCTCCAGAATTTCTGACTCTTGAAAAGATGAAGAAATTGAAGTTCACTTTGAAACATCACGGCAAGACAAATGGTATGTTATTTCCCACCACTCGCGAATAATTATTGCTAAAATTTTACTCCAGATCCAAAGATCTATACAGTGAAGCAATTTACTTTCAAGCATGATCCTAAGTATGCTGCTGATGGTGAAAACGCCAAGAATCACTTCTTCACCCCCAAGAATACTGGAAAGGAGACATCCATCTATGATTACTTCAAATCAAAGTACAACATCAATCTTAAATATTGGTGGGCACCTTTGATCGAGACTGAAAAGGCAGGTTTCTTCCCAATGGAAGTTTGCACTTTGACCCCGAATCAAAAGTACCAGTATAAACTGGACCCGAGTCAAACCTCCTCCATGATCAAGTTTGCAGTCACCAAGCCAAAGGTCCGCATTCAATCAATTGAGCATGGTCTTAACATGTTGAAGTGGCATGAGGACCCTTACCTCGCTCACTATGGTTGTAAGATTGACCAAAATATGACCATGGTAAGTTATTCTCCTCGTGATCAGCTTGCTATATAGTGACTAACCTGTTCTCAGACTCAAGCTCGTCTACTTCAAAACCCAGTAGTTCAATTTGATAAGGCTACCATTGATCCCAAGACATCCGGACGTTGGGACTTGCGTGGCAAGAAGTTTTTATACGCCAATCCAGAACCATTAAACTCCTGGGCTGTTGCGATTATTGATAATTGCATTCAGGAACCCGCTGTTAAGAACTTTCTCCAGGTCTTTATTCAGACGTATATTGGCCATGGTGGCAGAGTCGCCAACAAGACTCCCCCCATCTTGAAGATTTCTGGTATCCCAGACAAGATTGCCGAGGGAGTACATCATGTGCGTAACGCCGCTGGTCAACAGGCCAACCAAATCCCACAAATCTTGTTCTTCATTTTACCTGATCGAAATTCCTTCATGTACGAACGCTTCAAGAAGAACAATGAGTGTCGCTTTGCCATGATGTCTCAAAGTAAGTATGGCACTCCAACTCCCAGACTCATGACTAATGAACCATAGTGATGAACGTTGCTCATGTTGCCAAAGCACAACCACAATACTGCTCCAACGTTTGTATGAAGGTCAATGCTAAGCTGGGTGGAACTACCTGCAAAGTTGCTGATACTAAGCCCCCAAAGCCATTTTTCTCTAGACCAACAATGGTCATTGGTGCAGATGTATCTCACGCCACACCCGGCTCTCCACAATGTTCCATGGCTTGCTTGACCATGTCAATGGATACTACTGCATGTAGATATGCTGCAGCAGTTCAAACAAACGGTCGTCGTGTTGAAATGATCTCGCCTGACAACATCAATTCCATGCTCATTCCGATGTTTAAAGACTGGGTTGCGAAAGTTGGCAAGGGCTCGGTACCAATGCATATCTATTATTTCAGAGATGGTGTTTCTGAAGGTCAATTTGAGCATGTCATTAACCAAGAAGTCAAGAACATGAAAATCGCTCTTGAAAAGGAGCTTGGTCCTAAGGCCACACAGGTAGGTGGTGTTGAATTTTTCAATCCATGATAAGTTCTTTCTAATAACACTCAGATCCCCTGGACCGTAACCGTTTGCACTAAGCGTCACCACTTGAGATTCTTTCCCAAGGACAATGACATGGCCGCTGGTGACAGGAACGGAAACCCTCTGCCCGGTACACTTGTCGAACGAGACATCACTCATCCCTTCGAATATGATTTTTACTTGAGTTCTCATTCGGCCATTCAAGGAACTGCTCGTCCAGTTCACTATCAGGTGATCATGGATGAAGCTAAGGTTCCAGTTAATGACTTTCAGCGCATGGTATATCAGCATTGTTATCAATACATGCGTTCTACCACTCCTGTTTCCTTGTGTAAGTTTCTTAAATTTCACGCATTTTACCTTATACTAATCTCTTGTCAGATCCTGCCGTCTACTATGCTCATTTGGCTTCTAACCGTGCTCGTGCACACGAGGCTGTAGGCCATAGTGCAGGACCTCGTGGCGGAGAGAAGTTCCTTGAAAAGCAGGCAAAGGAAAGCCAAGACAAGGTCGCTGGCAAAGCACCTCCCTCCAGTCAAACTGGATCAAGCCAGCTGGTGGTTGAAGATGTCCCACTCCTTCCTTTGGGAACAATCAATCCAAATGATAAAGTCAACCCAGAGGTCATCTCAAAGCTTCGCACTGGTATGTGGTACATTTAAGTACCTCCACCGATTCATCACCAACACGATCTTTGATCCTTGTCCCTGATCTTAGCACCAATTTACTTCTTTATTTTGTTTTATTACAACCTTTTGATCCACGGATCCCTGATCTTATGATTTCTCAATCTTTCTCTGCTCAATAATTGCTATGGCAATTGTTTTATGAGGGATTTGGGAATAGGACTTGTTTTTTCACTTCTTAGGACTTTGATCTCATCTCGAATCGTTTTTGAGGAATTGAGTTTTCATAGTTTCCTCCTCTTCATTTGTGCATATGGGTATCTGGAAGTCGCTATGGACTTGTTGATGGAAAGGATATTATTCATCAGCGAAAGGTTTTTTTTAGTTGGGCGGTGCCATGGTTGGCAAGATGGGGTTCTTTTCCTTTTCATTTTAGTGTAGTTTAGTTGGATGATCGATATCTCGACTGAGAAATCTTCTTCCTAAAGCGCAGATGTGGATAGGAATTGACATTCTTGCAGTGGTATTAGTTAGGTTTTAAGAAAATGAAAATTTGCAATTGCATTCAAAATCAAGACGGTTGTGCTGGTGACTCGTGAATGAAGATGCCTCTTTTGTGGTAGTCGATGAGCCAAGAGATGAACAGACAGGAGAGCGTCTTTACAATAGCTTATTCAATATGAATTGACTCTGAAGATTTGCAAAAAAAAAAAAAAAAAAAAAGACTCTTGGGATGTGGTACGATGTGGGATTAGAGGAATTAAAGTATTTCTTCTCTTCAATGGCATGCTTTGCAGTATGAAGTGGAGGTCATTATTACAGTAGTGCTTATCTCTATTTATTCTGATGTCGGGTATGATAAACGCCAAGAAAAGAGGAGGGAGGAGGTGGAGGAAGATACTGATATCAGGGCTTGGAACTTGGAATTTGGACTGAGATTCAGATTTGATGGATGGCTGTTGGATTTGCTTCTTGGTAGCTATGAAGAGGTGCAGGGTAATTGCGGAGATGGGGTTGATGATTTAGAAGCGTTGTAATAATTTATATGGGGGGAAGAAGGGTGTTACTTGTGTGGAATGGGGCGAGGGAAGGTTGGTGAGGGATGGATGGTGAAGGATAGATAGATATGGGGTGGGTAGTGTGAGATTTGAAGTATGTAATGAATTGGTAACTTGATTCTTGGATCTTGGATCCTGTTATGGACATCTTATTAATAAGTCGAGTACCTACCTACTAGGTAGCTTTGAGTACAAATATATGTATGTTAGAAATATTCAGTTGGGTGCGGCGAAACAATAAGAGAGAAAAGAGTGAAGCACGCCCTCAACTCAACTCAACTCAACTTATCCCATCCCAGTCCAACCCAGGCTAAGATTCACTCATAATTGATCCTGGTGTTTTATTCGTTAAAGGAAGCTCAACGTTATAAGATTGTGTTACAACCAAGGTGCAGCTTGTATCCAGTTGAATATTTTTTGGACATATGACATCACATGACATCACATTGAATGGACTATGGACTACCTATTACCGGTAAGATGGAAAAGAGTAAAAAGAGCAGATTACTTCTGTATATAACCCGTTCCATACAATTCAATCAATCCACACACACACACACACCCACAGGTTCATCCCACCGACACAGACGAATTTTCCATTTCCATTTTATACACAACTGCACTGCATCAAAGTATATCAATCCCTACCCTTTTCCACTTCAATTCTTTGCCTTTTATTGGTTAAAATTCCCCTAGACATCTCCGCATATTTAACCCTTTCGTCACATTGTTTTAGAGCCCTTCTTGTGCTTTGTGCTATGTGCCAGTATCAAAGGACCCACAGTCCGTCCCAATTCGGATCCACACTGCTATTACCCATACTCGAGCCATACTCTCTCTTCCACTAGTGGGTGCACAGACTCTTGGGACAGTCTGAAATTAAGCACAATTTCATACCAGAAACAATCATTTTAATAATTCGATTAAAATTCGATATATCATTATATACTATTTAGATTTTTATCAATAGTTCCTTAAGTATCAAAATACAATATTATTGAACTTAAAAACTTTAATATTATATCTCTCCACTAAATTTTTTAACGAGATGTAATAAAGTCTATAATTAAACCTTCGATTTTGCTTCTTTAAATTGAATTTTAACTTTGGTGTATTATTCTAATACTTATACTTTATATATTCAGATTTTAAAACAATTAAAGGAAGTTTCGAATTTTATTTAAATTATCAATATCATTATTTTTAATATGAGATTATAAGACTACTTCACTTATAAACTGTTGGTATCACTATTAGGGAATGGTGAAGCTAATATAGTACTATGCTTCAATTATATATTATTGTATTACTTAAGAATCTAAATTAAGAAGCTACAAATCTGTTTAATATAATTACTAGAGCTATACCAAGATATTAATGTGATTACATAATCCATATCCCAATATTAGCAACTCTCTAAGATTGTTGAACTTATACCTCTTATTTGTCCTTTCTTATATCTAATCTTTTTATCTCTCCTTCTTTCCTTTCCTTTTATTAATATTTTAATCTCTTTCAATCTATTCTATAACCTTGATCTTAATACTATTATTATCAATTAGATTCTTAAATACTTAGTAAGGTTTTGATTTAGTTATTATATCAGTAAGGTTAGATTCTTTATTAATTTATTTGATCTTTACAATCTTTTTATTCTTATATGTTTATTGAATAGCTATAATATCAATCATTAATCTCTTTTTATTAATAATACCGAACTTTGTGAGATAATTATAAAGTGATTTTGAATTAGTATATATAATTAATGGAATCTTATATTGTTGTATTGATATCAAATCTTAAAACCATTCTATAGAATTCTAATACTAATATACTTTTTATAACTTATTTGTATTTGATGAATAATTAATATATAATGTTTGCTTTGTTGTTTTTATCTATTAATATTATAATATATCCAATCTAAAAGGACAAATCTTGATTGTTAGTAAAGGATATATTTATAAATACTATTAATTTGAGAGAATCAATATCTAATAAAACGAATTTCAGGTTTCTTTTAGAATTGTTGATTTTATATTATTCTCCTTCGGATTTATAGTTTGTATTATATATAATAAATCAAAGATTACTTTCGATTGATATATTATTGTTATATATACACCTTATATATACTAAACAATATATTGATTCTTTACTATTACTGTTACGAATCGGATAGAATCGTAATACGATTGGTTATATACGTCTTTATATATATATACGATTACGTATATATAAATAGTTTATATAGTCTTCGAAGAAGTAATTCGCTTCTACTTCTTCAATTATAGATTCTAAAGGCATTTTATACTCTATATTACAATTCTTCTAAAACAAAGTGTTATATTATCTATAACCCTTTTCAAAGTATTCGACTATCTAATAATCAATCAAATAATACTTTATATTTTAATACCTTCTTAAATAAATTATTATTCTGATTATTATTTATAAAAAGAAAATCTTTTTTAATTCAATTCTAATAAAAATATTTTCCCTAAAATATTACAAAGTTATAAATACTATTACTATATTTAATCTTACAAAATCTAATTTGAAAGCTTTTATATAAAGTAGATTATAACAATCTCCCCCTAATATAAAACAATAAACTATTTATATAGAATCTTATATAAATTTAATTCTTTTGTTATATATAATCTTAGGATTAGGAATTGATATTAATAAAAAAGAAAAAAATAAAAGTATATTATTTAGCAATTATTCCTCAATCGAAGATCCTTAATATAAAATCCAAACATTTGAAATTTTAAATCAAATATAAATTATTCGAGAATTATAAAATCAAATTGTTCAATTTATAAATTATTTGAATAGTAAGATTTTAGTTAGTTTATCTTTATATTTTTATAAAGTTTTTATAAAAGAATACGAAATTAATATTTCTAAAAGCTTTCTTTTTATAATCGAAATAAATAATTCTTTATTAATAAAAGGGAAGCTATATTATTAAAAACTATTTCAAAATAATGAATTAGAATATTTATATTCTAATATAGGTGGAAGTATTTATTCAAATTAATTTGTATTTAATTAAGATCTATAAATTTATTTAAAATAATTCTTTTAATCTTCTACAATCTAATTGAATCACTTATATATACCAAAACCCATTAATTTTGTATCAAAATTTAAAAATAATATAAAACCTAGAGCGAGCCTATAGACCTTATTAGTTTTAAACGATTGGAACTTTATTTGGTTATATTTATAATTGAATTGTATTAGCAATTATATATAATCGATTAAATTGAAGAAGAAGCTTAAAAGTATATATATATATTATATATAGAGATACTCTGATTGATTAAATAATAATTGATTGAAGAATTTGTAACTATATATCGAAATCTTATTAAGATCAATTATATATAAATTAAATATAAATATTAAATAATACTAAACAATACCCAAAAAAGTAATTTTATAATATAATACTATAAATTTCGTTTATTTATTATACAAATAGAAATCATTAATAAAAAGATTCTTTTCTATAATCTAAAAAGGAAAATTTCCAATTTCCTTTAATAAAACTTAAATCTTTATAAGAATAATTATAAAATAATAAAATAATTAACCAATAAACTTATTAAAATTAATAAATTAGAAATCATTTTTAAAAAATATAATCATATCAAATTAATCAAAAAGATATTAACCAAAAAACTATCGAGTAATAACTCTATTTTACAATCTACTAGAAGTTTAATCCAATTAGATATTAATTCCATTCTATTATATTAAACTTATATATCCAATACTAATTACAATATTCCTTTTAAATATATTAGAATATTTAAATCTAGTTTTACATTTATTATAAATAATAACTTCAATTATATCAATTCATTTCTTTTACTAAAAGCTAGCTATAATCTAATACTATATATAATCAGTTTTAATATTATAAATGAAATTTATAAATCTATAAAGAAGGAAAATTTCCAAGATATTGAGAAAGGTATAAAAGATTTGGATTCTAAAGTCTAGGTAGAAACTATCGATACTATTTGTAAATTAGAAAAGTAATATTTAAATCAAAATATTTAGATAGAAGATTCTATTGAAATATAATCTAGAATATAAGATTCTTAAATTTAATAAAACTAATAGAAAATAACTTTATAACCCTACCCTATATTATTTCGAAGAATAAATATTCATTTCAAATCTAATCACTTATAGATTCCGGAATTAATAGATTTGTTTTTATTAATAAAATACTCCTTTTATTATTATTTTCTATATTTAAATCCCGATTGATTTGAATCGATAATCCTATTGAAATTAAAAACTATAATGAAACAAAAGGCTAATCTATTATTCATTTTATATTTCTTAATTTAATAATTGATTTACAATAATAGTTATATTTATCATTCTTAATTACCGATTTAGAATTATATAATATAATCCTAGACCGGATTTGGTTAATAGAAATCTGAACAAAATTCGATTGTTTTAATTGATATCTCAATTGGCCTATTAAATACTCTTTTATTATTTCCTTATCTAAAAATATACTTTTAATTAGAAAAAACCTTTAGGAATTTAGAATTGATTATTTAAGGTAATAAAATATTAATAAACAGAATACTCAAATAGATAAAATATATTACCGATTGAATAAGAGTTGGGTGATTATAGTACAATTATTAATTGTTTTCTTTGGATATATCAATATTTTTTTAAGAATTTATTGAAGCTAAGATTCTAATTAAATTAGAAATAAAATCTAGTATACCAAAAGTATTTATTCAATCAATATATAAATTTCTCTCTATTTATATTTCTGAAGATTTCAATATTTATATATTCAAGTTTTTATAATTCCAATTTATATATTAGAAGAATAAGAATTATAAACTCTTTATAGTAATTTGTATAGAATTAAATGAAATTATTTTTATTTGATATAAAGAAAGAAAAAGAATTCGTTTATTTTCTATTGTAATTGCTGATTTGAAAAGTTCTAAATTGGAAATCTTTATATATCTCAATTATATTATAGTCGATATCGAATTGGAATTATCGATCCTTGAAATATATAGAGTATACTATTAAGTATTCTCTAAATATAATTCCAATATCTTATCTCCCTTTCGATTTTATAATTATAAGATTATATTAAAAAGTAAAAGTAAAAAGACTTTCAAATATATCCCCCTTTATAAGATATTCTTAGAATAACTCGAAATTATTAAAAAATATATTACCAAAAATCTAATAAAAGAATTTATAAAATCTAATCAAACCCTATTTACAACCCCAATTCTTTTTATTAAAAAACCAAATAAAAGTTTACAGTTTTATATCAACTTTCGATTCCTTAATTCCTTAATATATAAAAATAAATATCCCTTATTCCTAATCAATAAAATACTTATACAACTTACTAATATAAAAATATACACCAAACTAGATATTCGATAGATATTATATTATATTCGAATAGATCCTATATCTAAAGAATACACTACCTTTTATATCCGATATAATATTTATAAATACAAAATACTCCCTTTTGGATTAATAAATAAATCTATAATTTATTAAAGATATATAAACAATATCCTTTTTGATTATTTAAATAACTTTTATATTATCTATCTTAATAATATACTAATATATTCTAAAAACGAAAACAAATACAAAAACTATATAAAACTTGTTTTTAAATAATTTGAGGCAGTTGGCTTACAAATAAATCTCAAGAAATATAAATTCAATATTATATAGATTAAGTATTTAGGATTTATCATTTTATTCAAAATATATAAATTGATTCAGAAAAGATTGAAATAATTATTAACTAGATATATTCAATTATTATAAAAAGTATTTAATCATTTTTAGGTTTTTATAACTTCTATTACCAATTCATTAAAGATTATAGTATTATAACAAAACCTTTAAACAAACTTATTAAAACGAATATTAAATTCTATTTCAACAAAATCTATTAGATTGCTTTTGATATATTAAAAGATAAACTTATCTCCATTCCCCTTTTTCAATATTACAATTATAAACTATTATATATATTTAAAACCAATATATCCAATAGAATAATCACTAATATATTATCCCAAAAGTATAACAACAAATAATTACTAATTACTTATTTCTCTAAAACTATAATTATTACCAAACTAAACTATAAGATTCACAATAAAGAAATATTAATAATTATATAATCTTTAGATTATTAGAAAACCGAATTCACTAATTCCTTATACTAAATCAGAATATATATCAATTATAAAGTATTCAAGTATTTAATATCTATAAAACAATTGAATACTTATTAAACATACTAGACTGAATTACTTACAAACTTTAACTTTCTGATTATATATCATTCCAAAAAGAATAATCTATTTATAAATATACTCACTCATTATATTAACAAATTGAATTAATAGAATAATACAAAAAAGAAGGATTATTTACAATAACTTATAAAAAATAATCAAATAAATACTCAAATTATATATAAATCACTTCGATAAGATCCATATCTAATTGTCTAATTCAATATATATAACATTTCCCTAATCTTCAATATCGTCATTTACATTATTGAAGCAAATAAAACTAGCTCGAATCTAAAAGCTTTATAAATCTAAATAATTAAAATATATCAATACTTTACTCTTAACAAAGAATTCTTACTTTACAATAATTACTTTTTCATACTAGATATTAATAATTTACAAACTTACCTTATTCAAAAAACTTATAACTCTATCTCAATTATATATCCAAATATTAAAAAGACATATTTCCTTCTAACAAAATAATATTATTGAAGAAATATAATCGAAATTATAGATTAATATATTCAGAACTACTATAAATATAAATACAACTTTATTCCTAGAGATTGTACTCTTAGTCTTTTGTATTCTTTTTTTATATTAATTAGAGTATAGTAGTATATTATTATGGATTACTATAATTTCAATAAAGACAAGTATAGCTATAATAATATACTAATTATTATCAACAGATTAATCAAATAAGCTATTTCTATATATTATTATAAATCGATTAATTCAAAAGATTATGCCCAATTGTATTTATACTATATATACAGATATTACAGATCTCCTGAATTTATAATTTCAAACTATAATCCTCAATTTATATCAAAATTCTAATAAGAATTCAATCAAATCTTAGGAATATAAATAAAGCTTGGTATCGCTCACTATTTTCAAATAGATAGATAAACCAAAATTTATAATTAATATCTTTAATAGTGCTTATAGTCCTTTATAAGTTACTACCAAAATAATTAATCTGAATTCTTATTTATAATAGATTATATATAATTCATATTTCCTTATAAGTTTTTAAATAATCAGATTCTATACGAAACCTTGTATAGCCACCTATCTTGTAATTCCTGGAATTGGAAGTCCAATTTAATGAAATCAGTTAATAATATAAATATCAAAGATATTAAAGAATATATTAAATGTAATAAACAAGTATTCAATTAAGTAACGGGCAGGCACTAATCTCACAGCAGCATTTACCCACAATATAGAGCTTGCTCTTGTAATAGGGAATGTAGTGATATTTGTTATTATAGATGTTTAGGGAGCTTATAATACAGTACTCAAACGATACTTTATAAACCAAATAATAAAACAGGATTGGCTAATGGTATTCCTCTAGCTAGTTGATTCTTTTTTTATAAACCGAAAGATTAGAATCAAACTTAAGGGTGTTACAATTGATAAGTTTTTAGTAGTTTATGGAATATTATAAGGATTCTCTTTATTCCCGATTCTATATATATTATATCTTATTAAATTTCTCAATCAAGATATTAAATATTGCTTTGTTTATATTAATAATATAGTAATATATTATGTGTCCAAGGATTTATCAATGAATACTAAGATTCTTTAGAAAAAGATATAGCAGATTATTTAATAAGATAATAAGAATAAGATCTTTTTTGTTTTAGAAAAGTTCGAATTCCTATATATAATTAGGTGATATAATACTACGAACCCATTATTAATTATCTATAAGAATCTTATTATATTATTAATTCTGATAATTATGAATTTCAATACCCAATCCACTCTAAAGTAGCTCGGTATCTTTTTCGATCGATACTTATCTTTCTTTCAATATATAAAGATTCGGTCCACTAAAACTATGAAAATAGCTTTACACATTAGGTCGATAGTATGGATAATATATAGCCTACCAGTGTTTTGTTTACAAAAGGTTATTATTATTTATATACTTTTTATAGCTTTTTATAGAATAGAAGTATAGTATAATGATTAATATAAAATGGGATTTGATTGAATCAGCTTTTCTATAAATACTAATATTAAAGGCTATTGCTAATATATTAATATAATAATCAATTCGATTATATATAAAATACTTTTAGTTTATCGGATAATATTAATTATAATCCTTTTGATTAAGGCCGGTCTACTATTAGATAAGATTATATTTGAGCAGACGAAATTTCGTTTTGTACTTCGCCTTTAAATAATTGATATACAATATTTATTAATTGAATATTTAAAGCTATTGATATATACAAAAGGTAGAAGGGCTGGTATAGTATAAGGACCGATTACTAAAATCCAATAACTTAGAATAATTATTTCTATTATACAATAGCTGAAATTATTCTGATTATATTTTTCGTTGGGATACTACAATGATCCTATAAAAAGATTAAAAAAGGAAAATGCTATTAAGATTTTCAATAAATAATAGAATAAACTCCTTTTTAATAATTATATTATCTTTTCTAATGGGTTAGAGAAGAATAAAAAGAATAAGCGAAATATAGGGTATAGATATATGATTTATTAAAATAAGGTATAGATTGCTTTTAGATTTAAGTATATTTAATCCGATTCTTATATCTTTGATATGGAGATAATTGGTATATAGTATAATCTCGAAAACCTAATAAAGTTCTGTTATAAATCTATTACAAACCGAATATAAATATATATTGATAATATATTGGTTATATAGTGTATACACAGTAGTATAATAGTATTATTGTAATAGGTATTTTATAAATATTATAAAATAATGAAAACCTATAATATTAAGGTTAAATGGGCCCTAGGATATATTAATATTGCTAGTAATAAAGCAGTAAACTATTTAACCAACAAAAGCATATTCGGTCTTATAGATATTGATATTATTTGAATACCTACAATTGATAGGATCCACTTTGAGTTTTATATAAGATATCACTCGTTAGAAACATTTTGATAGTCATTTATTAATATTAAGATTTTTTCAATCTATAAGCTATAGGAATCGAATTATAATATAAAAGAGCCTATACAATTAGGACTTTTTAGAAATATATTATATAGATTATTAATAATGAAAACCAATTATAGCGACTTTGCAATTTATTATAAAAAATTCAACTATTTAATAAACAAATAGGAATACTCCTATAATACTCCAAAAGCACTACTTCATTTCTTTGAATGTATAATTAATAACTGAACAAAAACCAACTAACTTTAGGTACTTCTCTACTTTCAATCTATTAATAATATAATAATATATATTAAAAGATTTATCAAAAGCCTAGGCCTATTCATTCAACTTTTCAATAGATTAGGATTCTACTTTTAAATCTATTCTAGTTTTGAGTAAACAAATATTAATACACTTTTTGAATTATTAGAAGATTGTTTTCTATTTACTATAACCTTTATTTTCCAATCTATATATCTTTTTGATCCTTTAGGGTTTTCTATATATTTGCTAATCCTCAAGTACCAATAATATAATTGATTTCTAATTGCTTGTTTATACTCTATTGCCTTCCCCTTTTTTGAAAGAAGTATATTTTCTATTTCCTATATATATTAGGGAACCAGGCTCATCCGAAAATACCAATATGTTACGACGGCACCCAACATACCGCGTCACATGGTCGAAAGATCACGTGAT
>JBBMOJ010000436.1:0-33958 GCA_038090695.1 Sclerotinia spermophila | reverse complement strand
ACCTGGTAAGGCTACTGCTTACCTAACCTGTTGCGGTGCGGGTACCTCCGTAACAGAATTGTTATTATTTATATTAAAGCTGGTATCACGGTACAGGAATGTACAATAGTATACACCTAGATATAATATATAATATTCTACAAAGAAGGAAAAGAAAGGTTCTAAAACCGTATCGATTATATAGCTAGTAATGATTAAGCTTTATACTAATATAAAGTTAATATAAACTTATAACAATACCTCCCCCTTTAGAATTTACTTATTCTAAGTAAGTTTAAGTATAAACTAGTATATTTTTTTTATTAAAATTATACTTTTTTTTATCTTAACAAATATCTTAATTCTAATATCTTGTGTATCACAGGTTTCAATATCAAATTGGTTTTCGAATTGTCTAATATCCATTTTAGAAAGCCAGGTTTTTCAGAATGTAGGTAATAGTATTTAGTTATAATCTTTTCGTTACCTTTTAAATCAAAAGCTGATTACCAGATTAAGGTATAATATCTCTATTTTATTAAATAATGATATTCGTTTTTGTTATAGTTGTTTAGTATTCTTTCAAATATCTATTTTTATATTGATTCATTCTTTCCATTCTCTCTTTTAAGGATTCTATCTTATATAATTAAAGACTTTGAATTATTGATATCAATTTGGTTTAGGAAATATATACTTTCATTTATAGGAATAAGAAATAAGTAATAGAATATTAAGAATATCTATATATTTTCTGATAGTTGAATAAAGTATAAATGAAGGTACATCTTTATAATCTTATAAGGGCCGATCCATTTATTATTTAGTTTCTTTGCTTTTTGTAATATCTTTATATTTTTTGTATTGATAAATACTTTTTATTCTATATTATAGTATAGGGAGTTTGATCTATAACAATTTGTATACTCCTTGTATATAAAGATAGTCTATTTAACAAAGACTTGGAATTACTTTATAATCCATTCCATTTTATCTATAGTCTTATTTCCTTTGAAAAATTCATGTTTTTGTGTTAATATAAACTCTAGTGGGTATAATTTACTAGGTTCGATATCAATATATAGGTTGAAGCTATAATTAGTAAAGAATGGTAAGTATTCTATCGTTTTTAAAACTATATTATTGAATACGAACTTTGTTAATAATAATTATTCTATTTAATCATTTTGATAAAAGTTAATAAAAGCACAGAGATATTGTTCAAGAATAAAATTAATGTATTCAATCTACTTATTGGTTTGTAAATGGAAAACTAAAGAATATCTAAAAATAATTACTAATTTTTTGAATAATTGAAATCAAAATTCCGATATAAATTGTATTCCGCAATCCAAAATGATATTATTAGATAAACTACATAAAGTATAAATACAACTTATAAAAACATTGATTAACTCTTTTGTAGTTAAAGTTTTTGTATTAATTAAATAGCGCATTTTTGTTAATCTACAAACTACAACTAAGATATATTTATATATAAATTCGAAGTATTTGCTTTCTAGAAGGGGGGTGATATAGTCAATAGATATATCTAACTATACTCGAAATGGAACCGGAAGGGGTTTTAGAAAGCCTAGTGGTACTGATTTAAAGGATTTTATATAGATATATAATTCACATACTTATATATAAACCCCAATTTCTTGATATATATTTATCTATTAATAAGATTTAAAAACAAAGTCAATAGTTTTGGTATAATCGGAATATCCAATTGAACCAGAGGAATATATTCTATAAATAATTTGTATTTTCAATTTTTTATCTAATAATACCCAAAACTTTTTACAGAAATATAGTTTATTATCAATTATATAATAATCTTATATTATCATTTTTATAATACTTTAAAAGTCTTTCAGCTACTTTTATATATATAAATCTTAAATTGTAGTTATAAATTATTATATTATTTTAAATTTTATATAAGTGTTGTTGATTAATTGATTTATAAATTTGTTTTCTATAGGGATTATTAAATTGACAGATGCTAATATAATATTCTTTTTTAATTTATTATATAGATCAATATCGAATCTGGTGGTTGGTAGTATTGTTTTTTCTCTGTTTTTTAAGTATTCATTGTTTAGATTTGAAAAGTTTAATCTATCCTCCTTTTTATAGTTCAATATATCCAGACGTATTACTTTTGTTCCAAATCGATATACAATACGAAAGTTATATTGGGATAGAAATTCGAATCAGCAAATTTATCTCTAATTCAATACTTTCATTATTATAAAATATTCTAAATTCTTATAATCTATAAGGATTTCGAATTTCTATTGAAAGCTCTGAAATTCAAAACACTATTTTTCTATTGATTTGATTATAATAAAGAACTCTTTATTATATATTTTATAATTATATTTAACTACAAAATACTTGAAAGAAAAATATACTATTAACTGTAAGATATTGTTTTTATTATATTAAGAGAGTACCCCTTCAAAGGCCCAATTTGAAATATTGGTTTTTAAAATAGTATGTTTTTTATAATCGAAGTAGACTAATATTGGTGCAATAATAAAAGTAGTTTTTAAAATCTTGAAAATAATATTATATTCTTTATTTTATAACCAAAGATTGTCTTTTATAATAGATTATTTAAGGTACAACAAATCTTAAAGAAATCTTTAATAAATTGTTGATAGAAATTGGCGAATCCTAAAAAGTATTATAGATCTTTAACTGAAATAAATTATTCCCATAATATAATAGTTTCGATTTTATTGGAATCTATTTTAATACCATTTATAATTATAATTAAGCCAAAGTATTATATAAAGATTGTTTCAAATTTGTATTTATTAATATTAATTTGTAAATTTGTATCTATTAGTTTTTGAATAATAATATAAATATATTCTCTATACTTAAACAAATTATTAAAATAAACGATAATATTATTGAGATATATTATATAGTATTTATCAAGATTATTAAATAGAATATAATTGATATAATATTAAAAAGATACTAATATATTATATAATCCAAAAAATATTATTAATAATTTAAATAAATCAAAACATATAATAAATATTGTTTTCCATTTATTCTTTTTTGCAATATAAAATTTATTAAATGCAATAATGATATCCAATTTAGAATATATTTTTGTATTATATAAAGTATCAAATGTTTTCTTTATAATAGATAAAGAATAACAATTTTTAATAATAACATTATTTAAATTATAATAGTTCTGGTAGATACAAACTCCTTTGCTTAATTTTATTACTAAAAGTAATAGCGCAGTATTATAGGAATACAATTCCCAAATGAATCCCTTAGAAAGGTTTTCATCAATCTATTTTCTAATCATTTCAAATTTTAAAAACGAAAATAATCTATTCTTGAAATATAATAATTCTTTATCTAATATAAATTCGATCCTATAATCCCAAACTCTTTATAGAAATAAAACTTTAGTATTTCGAAATTAAAAAGCTAATAACTTATTCTGTAATTAAAAGGATAATTTATTTTGTATTTTGTTATTATTAAAATTCAGTTTTCCAATAAGAAACTTTGCTATATTGGTTTCTATAATCTTATTTAAACAATCCTACCGATAGTAATCTTGAATGAAATTGTATAAATATATTAGTATTATTATTAAAACTTTAACAATAATATCTTTTCCTTAAAAAATATATTTATAACTTTGCTCATTGAAATCAAAGTTGTATTTGGATATAGAATTTAATTTATATTAGACTTTTCCAATTTGATTTAATTCTTCCTATATTATCTTTATAGTTGAAATACTATCCTATTTATAGAAAGATATAAAGCTTGAAGCTTAGAGCCAATGGATATCTTCTATATTTGGATTGAGGTTTAATAATTGTATTGGTAGGGGTATTACTAATAGTAATAATAATTCTTTCATTGGATTTAATTGCTTTCATTTTTGGCTAGTAACTTTGCTAACAAATACCGGATATAAAGTGAATTGATTTCAAATCATACAGACTTATGAAACTATATTATTATTACAAACTATAGTACAATAGTAATCTCTATTAGAAATAAAGAATAATTCGATAAATATATTCTTAAAATCGATTGATTTATAGTTACTATTAATATCTTTATTACAATCTTCTACAATTGATTCATAATAATTGTTCGCTCAATAAACGTTTTGGAGGAATATTTTGATTAGTAGTAATATATCCCAAACCTTTTTTGGGGATTTTCATTTATAGATAGTAATAATAATATCGAATTATTGAAGTAATTGGATAATTAAGGTTTGATACCCATATATGTTTTTCAGGCAATATTGTATTATACAATATAAGGAAATGAATAATAATATCATATTTGCTCAATCTATATATAGATTATAGCATCGCAATCAAAACAATCCAAAGATAATAGAAATATTGAAAAACAGTTTTGTAATAAAGAATATCTAGGTTTTTTAATATAATTCTATTACTATAAATATTATAAAGTATTCAATAATAATATTAGCGATATTACTATTAGCTAATTGGAATTATCGATAATATAATAAAGATTTTATATAAATATTATATTAAAAAAAACAATCGGTAAAAGTCTTATTGGAATATTTACTATTAATTAAACTAATTATATTAAAAGGGGAATTATACACTAGGAATATAATAGTTTGAATAAATAGAAATTTATTATTTATAGAATTAAATTATAATGGCTTATTACTATCTATTATTCATTTGATTTATTCTTTATTCTTATTTGACCTCCATAAGCAATTTATTATGGAGGTAAAATATTTCCTTAGAATTTGTAAGTTTCAGTTAGGGGGGAAAACATTATAATACTTCGAGGGGTATTTAAAATATTTTCAAAAAATAATATCGATTTGTTTTCGATATAATCCTAAAATATATTAAACTGATAATATTAATAAGGATTTTCTTGGAAGTTTTGTTTTGAATAATAGAGATTGTTATAATTATTTTGGTTTGAATAATTATTATTATAATTGCTTCAATTAGATAATTATTATTCTCTAATATATTCTCTATTATAATATACTCCTTTTTATAAATCCTATATAATACTTCGAATAGCTTTTTATATATCAACAACCTTCTTTACTTTATATTTCTATACAGAATAATCTGTTTTCTTACAATAATAACAAAATCCAAAACAGTATTCTTCCTCACAATTTCGTTTTCATTATATTTTAATAATATCTAAATTCATTAGATTACTAATAAATTGCGGAGGAACAGTTATTGATATTATTGAATTAAGGTGAGATTGATTATATAGAATTCTTGTTATTATATTAACAAAGGTAATATAATAATTGTTTTCTCTACAATTTTGACTCCAAATATTAAATTTTCTTACCTATCCTTCAATATCATCAAATACATATAGATTTGAATCTGCCCAAACTAAAAGCTTTAATTCATTAAAAACTTTTTGTTTCAATATCAAAACCATTTCTCTATTAGATTTGTAATATTATCTTTCTAAATATTTTATATTGATATAGAAAATAAAGAAGGGTATATATTTCTTTATCTTCAATTTATTGAATTATATAATTGTTTCCTATTCTGAATCAATTATTATATAAAAAATATCAAATTTTTTAAGGAATACTTTAGTAGTCTTGTAAATTGAAATATCTACTAGGATTTCGTTAATGTTTTGTAAGTATTTTTGGTATATGTATTCTTTAATAAAAAAGGCTATATGGAGTATCTTTTTTCCTTTTGTATCAAATATAATAGAATCAATCCTCCAATAAAATTGAAAACCCTATTTCTATATTAGATATTCATTTTATTAAGCTATTACTATAGTTTTTTCTTTTTTGAAAGATTCTGGATTATAAAAGGTTTATTAGAAAGATCGAATATTATTTTATATAGATTGGTTTTGTTAATTAGATTATATTCTTAAAGTTATATTTACTTTTTCTTGAAATTGGATTTGATTGTTCAGACTATCGAAAAGAATATGATTTCTTTATTTATTTAGAGTATTATTTTTTGTTTTATAGAGAATGTTTAAAGTATTGTTTATAATATTGAATAAATAGACAAAGTAACTGTCAAGGTACGGGTGAAGACTTATATTGTACCATAAGGGTAGAAGAGCTATGGAAGAGTGAGGCCCTACTTATAGGAAGTAGGGCGCGCTAGTGGTCCGTGCCTGAGGCACGAAGGCAACTACAGATCATGTAGTTGGCGCCGTGACAGTAACTATAATATTTTAGTATAATATTAATAGGTATATAAAAATCAGTATTAATGAGTTTTGATAATTCATTTACAAGATATTACTATTTATTATAAATAATACAAATAGACTCATAGATCTAATTATATATTAGTATTTGATCTATAATAAATAAGCTTGGAGTATTTACTATTTTGAAAACAAAAATAAAGATAAGAATGAAAATAAAGATGAGAATAAAAACAAAGATTATTTTCAAATCAGATTGTTAAAAGGAAATAGCAATAGGGTCTTAGTAAGATAGAATATATTATTATAATATAGGAATATATAATAATATACATCTAAATATAATATATAATATTCTATAAGGAAGGAAGAGAAAGGTTCTAAAACCGTATCGACTATATGACTAGTGATGACTAAGCCTCACACTAGTGTGAGGCTAGTATGAACCCGTGACAGCTGGAATCAAAAAGATTCAGACCTTTTGGTGATCCTCAGGCTGCCTCGATTTCAAGGCTATAATTATGTAATCACCGAAGGGTCTGAGGATGAGATAAGGGATGCAACGCAAAGGAGACAAACATGTGAGCATTTACCTTAATTATGACTTTCAAATATTGTTCGTTATCGATGAGAAGAGCTTACCACCAAGAACATGCACGCATTCCGCGTAGCATATTATAAAAACAAGTGAATTTCATCTAAACATAATAAATTTGTTGACCTCAAAAGTTGTTGGGCGACATGAGGGGTATTGATATCCAGTATTAGAAAAATCACGTGCTCTCGCGCCTATCCACTTTTGCGCGTCAAACGACTCTTAGAATTTACAACAAACATCACTAGCTGATGACCACACAAAGACGTGAAGAGCATAGTCACGATTTTGCGAACGGCTGCCCTGAGGTGGAATCTCTATGGGATCATTGTAGGAGATTGTTTCGCGATCAAGTACTTACATTTCCACTGGTGCTCAAGAAATTAAATTCTTGATTCAATTGTCCTGAGCAATTTCAAATCAACACTTAGCATCACAAGTCGATCAGTAGGTATTGGGAATTGTTCAAAATATCAAATCTACCCCCTTTGCTATATTACTCGGAGAACTAATTTTCTTTCTGGACTGTTTGTAGACTATAGCTTTCCACCCATCTACAAATCTCAATTTTCGTCAAGGATTCACAATTCCCAAGATGGTTGACCTCGACAAACTTCCGGATCTAGATGTCGCTATTCGAGTGAACGGAGCCAAACTTCAGGAGTATGATGACGATGACGATGTAGAGGTTGGACCGGGACCAAGTGGCGAGCATCAAGCTTTGAGAACAGTATCCAAGTATATTGAAGCCATCGATGGAGCAGAGTTCAGCATCATTTGCACTTTCTCTCCCAAATTTAAGCTCGACGCGCCAAATCTCCAGGCACGTGTATTCGTCGATGGCAATCATGCTCAAGGGGCAATTATCAGACCCAAAGATATAGGAAACCTTCTAGTACAATTTGACGGCCCAATTAAGCCCCATCCTTCCGGAGGACAGGCTACATTGCGTAGATACAGATTTTCTAAGCTTCTTATATGTACGTTTTCACAACTCTACAGCTATCAATATTGTCCATTCCGTGCTAAAATTGTGAAGCCAACGATGAAGCACAACTCTCGAGCCTGAAACAAGACAAAGCCGAAGCCGAGAAGGTTGGTATAATTGAGGTGAGAATCTGGCGTGTCTCCGAAGCAGTACCAGTAGCCCCGAGCTGTCGCACAGGTATTAGGTCGAGCTCCAATAAGTTCCATGAGAAGGCGCTCAAGGGTCAAGCTAAATCTCACAATGTTTCGTATGTCAAATCATAGTCACGCGCTCTCCAGTCAATTTACGGTCTTAGTTATTCCCCGGAAACTAACATTCCTGCACAAACATTCATGAATGCCGTGATGCTCGATGGCAAGGACTACCCTATAGGCATTTATAAGTTTAAATATCGGTCCAAGGGTATAATGAACAACCGCTGAATTATATGACATGACTGATATCAATATAGAATCTCTTAAGCAACTGCTGATTATTGGGCGCACCCCCGAACCAGAAGATAGCCCGACACCAGGTCCTGCACCAGATGTTGATCTCGGTAATTTGACCGCTGCTCAAAAAGAGCGCCTCAAGGCATTTCTACGTGATGAACAAATTGCTGCAAGTAGTATAGCGATTGATGAAAATCATAAGCTAATATTCGTATAGGCGAAATCCACATCCAATACGCCCGAGAGAAAGGTCAAACGTGAGCGGGGTAATGGTGAAGGCGGTTCAAACCAAGCGCGACGAAAGAAGTCCAGAACTATAGAGGTCATCGATCTTACTGCGGATTCTGACGAAGATGTGTAGTAGAACAACCACATCTGCACATTTAGACAGCGGAGATATCATTTTCATTTTGATCTGGAGCGTTCTCGATTACTTGGTCGATTTTTTATTGGTCAAATATACCTTAATTATCTCTTTAGCAAGGAAAAATATTCATCGGCTCAATGGTGTAATGAATGGGATGGAGATTTTTTTGATAGCGCAATGGTTCAATGTCGTGACATCTAGCCAAATCTATACTTGTGTCTTTATTAGGTCTTACAAGTTCTTGGACAATGAACTTCCTTAACCATATCATATCGGATAATACATAAAGCCCAAACTCTTCTCCATGGACCTCTAACGAAATATGACTAGCTCTACAGCATACAGTAGCATACTATGCAAATCTCCATCAAAACTACACACTGAGCCAGAAATCCAGCGCGAAGCGTCTCCATTAGCATCTCTCAAAGAAATGATATCATCTTACATAGCAAATTATTCAAACAATACCATTATTTCTATTATCAGTACTCTAATCTTTTAGTTCATCATAATCAGTAGCTATCGAGTTCCAACCCCGAGTCTCGGTAAGGAAATGGATATCCTCATAACCTCCTATATCGATATTCTGCGCTTCTACCGCCGAATCATCACTGGATTAGATCCTAATAATCATAGATACTTGTGGAGACTCCGAGAGGTAAGGTATCGGGTATCGGATACTTGTATGTTCCAGGAATGCTGCTGCGATGTTGAGATTTCGGATGATATTAATGGTAACGGAATGGTTGTCTAATGTTGACGACTTGCAATGCAGTAGAGAGGGTTGAGAATTGTATTGTATTATTATTATGTTATTGTTTCGAAGTTATTACTCATAATTAGAAGGCGAGGAAACTTCCGATGAAAGCGATCTCCACGTAAGCGAAATAACAGGCCGGAATTTAGAGTACATTTTCAACACCTTGTTTTGGTGGTGTGCACAGTACTCCATCTCGGCTCCTTTTTTCACTGCCGAAGAGAGCGATGTCATCAATGCGCGGGACGGGTCCTTGAGGGACCCTGGAGAGCCTCGCATAGCAAGATTGTGATGGAAGTATTGTACTCCGTATACCGTTTTTGATACACTAGGGATTTCATCGAGTCGTTATGGCAAAGGCAATATCTCCACGGTTTGCGCTAGATTCCTCATTCGTATGATATTTATAATTGCTGTCTATCTGAAATAAATGTGTATATGGTTGTACGAAACTATTAATAAATAAACGAACTTTTTGTTCCGTCTCGGCTAACTAATATACCCCGAATCACTAAAGTTTAGCTATTTCACCTATTCTTACTGTAAATGCCGAAAAATCGCCTTTGTCGCTAAATTATCCCGCGCCCTGTATCCTGTTGAAAGTTGCGCCATGTAAATAAATTATCATAATAAGACCACATAAGATCCACAATAACCTGATAGAAACCGATAAAAATCGCCCCGTCAATCCGATAGAAACAGCGAATATTGGTTCACAACTTAATCCGAATCATCTCCTGTCAGATCAATCTCGACACGTTTGCCTCTCTTTAATCGTTTGTTGGCCGTAGAACTACTACCGCCTTCTTCTCTTTCCCGCTTGATTTTACTCTCTCCATTTGATTGAGCGGCATTTCCCTGTTAGAGATATAGTTAGCTGGTGTTAAAACGATGACAGATTGGACATACCTTTAGATTTTTCAGGAACTCCTGAAGCTTAGCCTTTTGAGTTGCATCAAGGTTTTCAAGATCCAAAGCTCCTGAAGCGCCATTCGAAATCGGAGCAGGGGAGGGGGAAGGAGATGGCTCTGGAGTTCTTCCCAGTATCAAGAGCGATTGAAGGGATTCTATGACTGTTAGCTATATCGCAGGGAAAGAGTTTGGTGCTAACTTTTAGATCTGTACTTGAATCGATAGACGGCAAATGGGCAGTCTTCCCCGTCTATGTACGAACTAAAACATGATCCCCTGCGAGGCACGGGCTGAGGAGCTCCTAGACTAATGAAGGCAATCCTTAGAATACGTCCATAGCTTATCAAAAGCGTGGTATAAGATGAGGACTTACGCAGTGCCGTGTGAGATAGCTTGTCCTTTAAGTGCTTTTTCGTGGACCGGTATGGATGTGTCTACTTTCAGGCTTACTTTAGAGCATCGCCTATCAGGTAGTAGATGCTCTCTCCCTTTACGATAAGCTTTAACCACAATCTCTCCAACGACTTTTAGTCGGGATGCATCCTCTTTTAAAGATGCTAATTATGAATCATCAGTGCCTTCGAGAAAATTAGTAAGAGGAAGTTGAAACGATTGTGGCAGTAGGGTCTAATTACTTGTGATTAGGTCGCTGAACTTAAATGGCTGCAAGAAAGCTTGCCCATTATCCATCTCAGTCTTGACACCTGTCACCGTTAAAGACCTAAGAACGATTAGTTCGCAATTGAAGAACTATAATTTATAGACATGGGGAATTTCGGGAAAGTGCCTAATTACTCAGTCACGAAGGACTGATTGCAGTTAAAAATCCACCCTCTGATTGAGATACTGACCGGGGAATGTGTTTCTCTCTGCTTGATGTCCCACCAACTCGTACCCCATCAACAAAGACACGGAAGCGAACAGTCGGAGAGTCAAATTTGTATAATTTGCAAATCCGACATTTGATAAAGAACTCTTTGCCCGTGGTCGATTCGATATATTTAGTAACCGTTTTAGCAGCTTCGAAATGCTCTCCGACCTCTTCAGAATTATCCTCAGGCTCATTGCCATCGTACTCTTGCAGAGCTTGCTCATCGACGCACACTGTAACTTCGATTCCGCGAACGGCCTCGAGAACTGCCATGACTGAGAAGGCGCAAATATCACGAGATTGCAAGTTTCAATCGATAGTGCTGGAATTTATTCAGCAACGATGATATATTGCAGTCTTGTGATGCGTTGTTTGATTGAGTGTAAGGTTAAGGTTGCGGTTGCTGAATATATAGAAGACGAAACACACGCATGCAGCAAGGCTGGCTTCTTGAGTCGGGGAGTAGATAATAGAAAGATGAGGATTTCCTGTAGAAGTCGGATTAGAGGTGATTAATTGAAATTTCGATTTTCGAAAATTGACAGGACGGTAAATAAAGTTATGTTTTGGAAACACGTTATCAAATCGGATAAAGGCACGTGATAGGTTGGTGGATAAGAAGCAAATTGCATAGTCACGTGATAATCAGGATACAGAAGGTGAATTGCAAACGAAAGTGGTAACTGATCTCTCAGGTCCTTTCCAATTCATCAATTTTATCACCTTCTCAGCTCTATATGGATCTCGAAATGTGAGTTCTCCCCATTTTCTCTTTGATCTACAAGAGCATCCGAGAGAGCTCTAGAAGCGTCAATGCCATTGGAAAATTCTGGTATGATAGAGAATTGACCGCCCAAAAGGTTACTGAAGATGTACCAAAGACATTCGATTCTTCAAATAATCTATACTACAAGTAAGCTTGCTATGCTTGTATAGATATATTTGACTAATAGTGCCCACAGGTTACCTTGCAACGTCTTGGTACTTGATGGCCGGGAGTCTAAGCTCTCCAAATGTGATTCTTGCACCTCAAAGCTACCCTATAAATACCGATCTGTTGTTCTATTTCGGTAGAATTATTCCTTTGAGGACGAGACAATAGCAGGTTTATACCAGTGCACACTGGTGTCGGTAGTCAAGATAGTCTTACACTGGCTATACATGCTGACGTGTAAGTCGTGTGCGTATGTCTAAAGCTGACTTCTTCATCGACCCTTGAAATCAAATCCCACGAACCCAACACTTGAAAGGGTTGAGCTTACACTCTATTGTTAATACTCTAGGTTCTCGACCTTTGTCAAGCCTTACGTTGCTTCGTTCCAATCTCAATGCTTCTCCATACATACAAAATAGTGGGTATCCTACGTATCAGCAATAACATGTATCGATGGAACATTTGAATCTTACCTCGACTCCTTTTCTCATTTCTTCTCATAAAACATTTACAAAAAGCTTTCGCCAATTCGGCCGAGCCACAAACAAAAATAGTGGCTTTTGCTTCTACTCTCTCGAGATCTCCAGTCTAAGGCTCTCTTGAACTGGAGTCATGTCATCAACATACAATTTACTAATCAAACAAATGCTTTCAAATCGGACTGAGCAAAATTCCCAATCGTATAACAGAACCAGCACAAAGATCAGGGTATTAGCTTAGCTAATCCCGGCCACCAGTACGAAATGTCTCCACGTCGACGGCAAAAACGACACACCCAAAAGAAATTCCCTTTTCAAAATTACATATCAAATTAATCCATAACGATTTCGAATTATAAATTAAATTTAAATAATAGGAAATACTCAATTTAATATATCTTAAAATTTTCATAATTTTGATATATAATCAATAATATTATATAGTATTGAAGTATAAGTATTATTAAGAATTTCTCTGATTTTTGGCCGCTTTTTCCATCCAGTTGGAGAGACTGTCACGTCCTGGACGGAAAAAAACCGCACACTAAATCACTCAAAAATCACAAAACTACTAAAAGATTCTACACTTCAATACTTAATCAAATCACCAATCATCAATTAAATCTAAGAGAATCTACACTGGTACTAAATTCAGTATTTTAAAGAAGTTGGTTTAATTTTAGATCGAAATATTGATGAATCGCATGTGTATGATAGATTTCGACCCTATCCAGGCGTCGCAGTGACTCGCGAACAATTATGTTGCACCATGTCTCCTCATATAACGGGAATCAAGTCCTCAAATTCTGTTTTGATGCTGCTTTTCTGTTTTTCGCGGTTCTGTTAGATCAGTGCAACTTGTTTCCATTATATATATCGACCTCGTAGCCACATTGGACTGGCCTGTTCCTAATTACGTTAACCCCGAAAGATATGGGCCACACATCTTCATTGTCCACGGAATACTTTACCCAATTGTGTTGGCGGTGCTGGGAATTCACATCTATACCCGTCTATACATAACGAAATGCTTTGGTCTAGATGATTATTTGGCTCTCTTTAGCATGGTCAAGTATTTCCAGTTCCTTACACATATAAAAGAAACTCACGCAGGGTTTCAGTTACCAATCACTGGTTTTGCTCTCTTGAGCATTCTAGTTGAATCATGTGTTGGGTGGGATGTCCACGCTTGGGATGTTCGCTACGATTCGCTTACCTTGGTCTCATCTTCATTTACATAAAACCGAGTTCTGTTTACTCTGGCGCTCACTCCGATCAGAATTTCCATGTTGTGGCTCATTGCTCGGCTGTTCGAAAACGGAGCTCCTAAACTTAGACGCTTTGCACAGGCCTTTATGATATATGTACTCTTGCACGGTTCTATCTTCGCTATTACTTTGGCATTCCAGTGCAGGTGAGTATCGACCACGATACTCAGTTTGGCATTACTTGACTAACTACATCAAAGGCAAGTATCTGATTACTGGGCAATATCCTTTAAACCTCAGCCAAATTGCATTAATCAAGAAGTCCACCTTCTTTTCACCTCTATCTGCAACTGAATTATTGATTATACAGTCATGATTTTACCAATGCACACAGTATGGAAACTAGAGCTTCCCTTCAAGCAGAGGATATCTCTCTGCCTGCTTTTTGCGATTGGCTTTATCGCCTCTACGGCAAGCCTCGTTCGCACGGTTTACGTATGGTACTCCACGGCTAAATATGATAGACCCTGGACCACATATCCAGTATTCATATGGAGTTCCGTAGAACTTTATCTCGGCCTCGTAAGTACCCATTCTGTCACCAATCATCTGAATAACCTTCTTAACCGACCACCCAGTTCTGCGCATGCATGCCACCAAGCGTGGGCTTCTGGAAACTTTACTACCCAAAGCTCGTCGGTACTCTCAACCGATCCGAACAAAACACACCCCAATCGGGTAGATTCTGGAGGTTAAATCTGTCTCCAGACAAGATCGAAATAATTCCCACGAACTTGCTGATGCAGACGATGAGGAAAGAGGTGTTATTGTGGAGCGAGGCGTCACAATCAAGTCTTATGTTCACGCCACGGAAGAATCTATGGGTATCAAAGGATCGTGTACGGCGATAGATCGATCGCCTCAGTTTGCTGACTGCTCCTTCAATCATAATAATCAACAATCAATATAATTGTGTTAATGTAGAATCAGAATTCTATCTTGTTATGTTTTTTTTCCTTCGCGGCTATCAAGTTTGTAATGAATATTTATATTTCTTCAAAACTCACAACACCTTCTCAAGCATTCTTGAAATTACACAACATCTCCCGACCATCTATAAATTTTACTCTGCCTCCTCCGATTCCTTTCTACTCACACATACCCTCGAATGCCCAATTTTTCCAACCGCCTAGGCGAAAATTTCCCAATCCTAATACACGTCTCTCCATCTACCAACCAGGCAATTTCCCGCGAACCTGAATACCAGCTTTCTAGATGCACCACCTCATACGACATCGAAAATAGCACCATTAGAAAAGAAAAATAGCGATTGAAAATTCCTCCAAATAAAACACGAGCTGAGAAATCTGCGCCAGGAGTAATGCTCCTGTGAAGAAGAAAAAATGAGCCGGCTTCTGCATAACTCTTTTCATCTTCCTCTCCATCTTCCTCTCCACCATACTACCCAACACAGCACAAAAAGCGCAAGATATACAAATACATCTAAGAATCCCTCCTCATTATCCACCATCTATACATAAACCGTCCTCTCAATTCTCTACCCCTACCTAATACACAAGCAGAAACCTCACATCGCCGCTACAATTTCATCTCTGCCCATTCGGAATACATTCCAGCATACATATATATATAAATAAATAAACAAATAGTTTACCCCCCAGATCTCCTTTTAGCATAGACATATCAATGCGGATCTCAAAATAAAGATATCCGTCCCGAGATGCAAGTTTGCCAGATTCGGTACATGGAATGCTACCGCAATACTGATCGAGCTTGAGATGTAGTCTTATAATACATCGTTCGTGCGATTGGGGTTATATCTTTGGAATGAAAAGATAAAAGTTTTTACTTGACTATCTAGATTCTAACTTGCATCATTTACTGCTTTTCTAGACGATTTTTTATATCTTGATGAGAGGTGTCTGTACAAACCCCTTCGTCCAACTTGTCATGATAAGATATGATAGATTAGAAACCCAAGCCTCTACAGTCATGAAAAACAGCAAACCGAACTCCATTCCGCTAGATCATGCACACAACGCCCAGATTATCTTGTAATTCTTCCAAGATATCTTTTCCCCCTCATAGAAACATGATTTTCCACCCCAGCAATCTTTCTCCTCTTTGCTTCCTTCAACAACTATTTGAAGCTCTACCGCTCCCCACGATCCCAACATTTGTCCCTCCACCCAACCCATTTAAAATCCCCAAATAATCCAACTCCCTCGCTCTAATATTCTCCTCAAACCCATTTCCCACCGCATGTCCAATCCCTTCAAATCCCATCCCCATCCCCATCCCCTCATACCCCCCATTGCCCCTTTTCTCTCTCGCGTCTCCCATCCCCGCTATCTCCCCTCTACTCTTTTCTCTTCCCACACCATTCGCAAAAACCCCTCTAGCAATAACCTTCGATTCCCTTTCCGTCCCCCTCGCGCCCTCCCAAACGCCTGCAAATACCTTCGTAGCGCCTAATCCCAATCTAATCCTATCCCTCGCCATCTTCCACTCACTCGATCTTTTAAAATTTCCCCCTCTTTCCCCTTCATCTCCTCTATCACCGTACACATAAGCGCATGCGCTGAGATTTGCCAGTGTCGCTTTTGTAATCCCACAAATACCAAGTGGTGTGTGCGATAAAATTGGACTGGGGAGTGCATAGAGATTCATGGCTGTTTGGGCGGCTTCGATGGTTTTTTTCGTGTGTAGCCATCGCGTGAGATCTTCGTTGCCGGTTGGGGGAGAGGTAGGTGGTGGGGGCGCGCAGCGGGAGATTTTTTCGAGTGGCGAGTGGTAGAGGCGTGATAGAGGACGGTGAATAACTACTAGAAGTCTGTAATTACTTGTTAAAATCGCGCGTCCACATAATATTAACGGCTGAACGAAGTTTAGTAGAAGTGGATTGAACATACGTCTGCAGTAAATTTTGTGCCTGGAATAACAACTCATCGACTTCCTCATGTTTATCAACCACTCCTTGTTTTCCCACTGGTAAATGAAGCTTCCAATTTACCAGCATGGCGTCGGCATTTGTAACAGCAGGCTCGAGATTTTTGCCTTTGATATCATTGATGCTAAGAATCGTACCAACGATGCGGACAAGATCAATAAGGTATGTGAAAGAAGAGAAGATCGGAATCTCATCTTCAAAATCACGGGAATCATAATTTGAGAGAGTACGAGGACTGGGGATATTCTAAGAGATGTTTAGAATGTTCAATCATCACAAGAGGTTAAACAGTGTCAGGCAAGTGAAACTACTTACACCACTCTCATATTCGTAATCTTCACAGGGCAGATCTACGTGTGCTTCAACCGCGGATAAGCTAGAATAGGTGAGTACATGATGTAGCACTATAGTACTTCTCGTTTGAGAGCACTTACATAAAACTAGACGCACAAGCAATACCAGAAAACACTCCATCAAGAACGTACAGCCCCCAATAGGTTCTTCTCCGGCTCTCAGCTAACACCGGATCTCTTTCCAGTCCAGCAAAAGTTCGATGATTCATACCGAGCTCCAACGCCATGCATATGTTTCTATCCAAGATAGCACGTGCTTGTTGTCTTTCATCTTCGGCATGGGTAGCAATGGCAAGTAGAAGTAAAGTTTGAACACTAAAGCCATTTTGTGGTAAACTGGCTAGATCCAGTTGGCTTAAAGCTATAGCCCTAAACTCTGCCGACGATAAATCGGGCGCATAAAGCGATCCGATATATTGCATTACTGACAGAAGGTTACTCAAAGAGTCCGGGTCTGATTCTAGCCTACTGAGAAAATGGTGTTTTGGTATAAGATATGGGTGGGCTTTGTGGAAGAAACTACCGATCTGTTAGTGATAGGATACGAAAGACATGCAAGTTGACAGACATGCAAGTTGACAGACTTGTAATAAAGATCAATCAGTCTTCTTGGGTCCGTGGGCTTAACACTGTTTAATCTTGATGAAGAGCTACTAGGGCTCGGCGATGCATCAGAAACGGCACCAGTCCATGATTCACTAGATGAGTTTCCAACATGGCTTCCTGCTGAAGTAGAGTATCCTCCTTGATCTGTTCCAATACGTTCATCTCGATTGTGTTCTTTTGCCGAGCTTTTTTTACGGGGAGCATTCTTGTCTCTCATGCCTCTTCTTGATTTTGCATAAAAGCAAGGCTTATCGTCTTGCTGACAACGACTGCATGAAGGCATCTCTGCTCCACATTCTACATGACGACTCCGACACTATTCAATAATTAGTATATACGAGAGCGAAGTATGTCTCAGAAAACATACCGGTACACATGCTAAAGAGACCCTAATACCCCCTCTAGACTCGTGATTCTGAGTTGTGGTTTGATATTTATTCTGGGGTTCTTGAACCGGCGTTCCAAAATCAAAGAACATCGAGAGTGGATCTTCCATGACTCTCGGCGATGGAAATTGAGATCTGAAGTCCTCGGGATTCATATCATCTGGCGATGGGGCGAATATTCGGAAGCTCGGATTGTAGTGTAAGTTGGATGAAGCTACACACTTTGAGAAATATGAAGGTTAGATGGAATTTTACAAGGTGCACAAATCGTACTATTTTATGCTATCCAAGAGCTGACGGTTGGTATGGCAAGCTGATGATCCTGATAGTTAGGCCATGAGATAGTCTTGAGACAATTTCATAGTTGATGAAGAATTGGTTGTGTATAATGTAATCCGCAGAATTGAGTTGCCCCCTGTTCTTCTTCCATGTCCAAAAGTAAGCTTCATCGAAATGTCAGCAGAGCGAAGCTCATGTCAGCGAAAAGTACCAGGCCAGAAGGGATAAAATCGAGTGGATTTAAGTTAGGTCATGAAATTAGAAGCAAAAAGTCCAGTGCCATCAGCAACTCATTGGTCATCTTGAGGTTTGCACATTGCATTGAGAAGCAAGCCACCATTGGCGATTGGCCAAACGTGGTAACTGCATCCGCTGTCGCTCTATAAGCCAATTAGGTCAACTTTTGTCACTCCACCATGCATCAACTATGCAGTATATCACCACCAAAGGGATTTGAAGGAATCAGAAAAGCCCGTTCAACAATACAAGATCCGGCGATAACTTGGCATCATACGGCCGCAGTCACCGATCTAGGTAGTCATGGGTTCATTTTTCCATCGTGCGATTGATACCTACGCACCAATGACGATATGGTTCCATGAGAATTGGAGTACTGGGGAATGATTGAATTTGTTGCACGATATTTTATTTTGTGGCAGTAATTTTCTTTTCCGCGGAGGAAAATACCGGGAATTCGGCTAACAGGCAGTTATTCTAACACATCATACCTGCTGGAAAGAATCACAGAATTGAGAGACTAGATTTTGGCCGCTCTGCAGGTTGTTTGAAATGCAGAGAAAATATAGAGAATAATATCTCGTAAGTCTAAGCATGATTAGAAAGACAATCATAAGTCTGAGCCCCCCCACCTAGGAAACACCACTTGGCTAAACATTAACTTTAACAAGAACTTCCTCCGGAAGGATTCTTCGGCCTTCAGCCTTGTGGCAGACTCGAAGGCGGGGCCGCTGGAAGAGAGTTCCAAGGATGCTATGCATGACATATGAAGTGTAAACTCAATCGATGTCCCTCTAGCCACCCGACCTAATTGATGGGAACTTTGTTCGAGATCAACTGTACAGATATCTATTTTTGAGACTACAGAAAGAAAAGGGGAAAAAAAGCTATCAGGCAACAATGCTATAAGTGGTGGTGTTTTCTCTGAGCACTGTAAGCACATTGCAGATAATGAAGAGACATTGGCAAAGCTTGTAGAACGAGGATTCGTCAAAAAAAGAGATGCATTTTGGAGGAGCGGGAAACGAGTAATTTGGGAGAAGGCAAAACCTTGTCAGGGAAGAGAATCCTCGAAATGGAAATGTAACACGGCGTGTGAGATCTCATTTACGGATTCTTACATATTTATGATGCTCTCCTTGTGACTCGACTGAGTTATTTCAGTGATGGAGTGTGTAGTGGAATTTTGTCGCCGGCATGTGGCTGCTTGTATAACGGTCAGCTTACATCTTTGTGTTTTACTAATCGCTTTTGCAATTTGTAATGATCACAAAATTGACCAAAAGAGTGGTGATCCATTACGACGGTACCCTCGAACACGTAGGGAAGTTTGATGACCCAATTCGGCGGGATATCCAGCTCAAGCTTTGGAAATTGTGAAGGAAGCCCATAACGGCAGCCCTAACTATCCTTGACGCCAGTGAGCTTACGACAAGCTATAGATAGGGCTGCGCACTCCTCTAATGAGACCGACAAGATGATAGGTGAGGATTCTTCGACATTGGCCATTGGAATTAAAGCAAAAAGGCATAAGCAAAACAACGAGGTAGTATGCCCATGGTTCAAAAAGTATGAGTATGAAAGGGCGAACTGAATACTCGAGAGGGCGAACAGCGAGAATGTATGTATGTACAAGTATAGGCGTTCATATGCAGCAGATATCGACACAGATTACCTGGTATTCCTACAGCGTAGTACACGGCTCATAGTAGTTCAGAAGAGCACATCAAGGTGGATAAACCTCAAGATGATGAATTCCAAAACTTAAGAAGACAAACACAAACATTTCTCGAACTCTAACTTATCGTTATGTGACGTGACACAAAATAACTAATGTAAGTTTAGTAAAGTTCTAGAAATCTGCAATAGCTTCTGTCGCTAATCTACATTTAAAACTATATAACACGGTGGCCCAAAAGCGGAAGGTCGGAAAATAACAAGAACCTCGGCATCCACATCAACACAAGCTTCAAGTTCAAGACCCATGTACTCTCACAATTCCACATTGCACATCGCACCATCTTTCAAACCACCGAATAACGTACTCAAGACTATTTTATATGAAATATATACGCACCATTCAATGCTCTCTCGATGACATCCAACGATTTTATCCTCGCTCAACAGCGCCTTGCCGCTCGTCGTCAAGCTCGCGAAGTAGCAGCCCAAACCCATCTTAATCGACGCCGTAACACCGCCATCTCCCAACGAGTTTCCTCTCTTCCTTTCCCCTTTTCTCGATTAGGCACTGCAGGTCTTACAACATGGGATGCGATATCTGGACGCGAAGGAACTCGACCTTCTTTTCGAGTCGGCCAAGTCGATGCAGAGCTATTGGATGAAGAATTATTAGAGCTATTGAAAGGACAAGTGGGTGAAGGCCTAAAGTATTTTGGTACTCATATACAGGATGATTGGTCTGCGGAGATAATGCTAGCTCTGAGAGCTATTCTTTTTAAACTCAGTATATGGGATCATGATGCTACGTATGGAGCTACGTTGCAGAATTTAAAATTCACCGATGCGCGACATTCTGGACCTGTTTTGGTATCTCCATCGAAATGGCAGAAGAGCTTATATGGACTCTTCACCGTCGGCGGCAAGTACGCCTGGACACGTTGGGAAAACTACCTAGTCGATTCAGACAACGGGTATAGCACTCCTTCGCCCCTTATGAATCGACTCTCCCGCATCACCGATCTCTTAACAAATGTTCACTCCACCGCCGCTTTCGCATCCTTCCTCGTGTTTCTCGTCAACGGCAGATATCGCACCTTACTCGATCGAATCCTACGACTCCGACTCGCACCCCCAACAAGCCAAGTCGGCCGAGAAGTATCATTCGAATATCTCAATCGCCAACTTGTATGGCACGCATTTACCGAATTTCTCCTATTCGTCCTGCCTCTTGTCGGAATCTCTCGCTGGAAACGCTTACTCTCCCGCGCTTGGAGACGCACAAAATCACTTTTTAATACATCATCCCCTGAAGAGCTTTTCGTTAACGAAAAGAAAGGCGAACTTTCATTTTTGCCCGAACGTACTTGTGCTATCTGTTACCATGATCAAAACGCGCTACAAGCAACAGAAGCAGGCGTCATGGCCGCAGCAGCTAGCACCGGTGTGATGGGCAGTGCGCAAACAGACATCACGAATCCATATGAAACAGTAGAATGCGGATGTATATATTGTTTCGTATGCATCGCCAGTAAACTCGAAGCAGAAGATGGAGAAGGATGGGCATGTTTACGATGCGGAGAGGAAGTCAAGGCATGCAGAGCGTGGAGCGGAGATGTTGTAATCGAAACCCCAGCGCCAGGACCAACTCCTATAATCAGGAAGGATGAGCTCCCCAGACCGAGAAAGAGCGTGGAATTTCAAGATGAGAGAATGAAAATTGTAGATCCAAAATCAGAAGATGGAGATGGTGATGGTGATGGAGATGGCGATTCATCAGATCGTGCTTCACAATTGGGTCAAGAGGAGGCATATGATGAGGATGAAGATCAGGGATTAGAGGAGTACGAAGATGAATATGAAGCTGAGTGATGATTTTTTTGATTTTGATCTTGGGGGTTAAATCGAGATGCGGGATATGTAATGTCGGGGTTGGGAGATGGAGAGATATCTCTGTGTGAGGTTTGCGGTTCCCTTGATTGATTGATTGGTTGATTAATTGAAAGATACCAGTAGTATGGATGATATGCATGGTGTATTTTTGGGGATTTGGGAGTTGGGGAATTTGGGACTTCGCGGAAAATAATGGGTTGGGTGGGCTGGAATATGTTTGGTTTGGTTTGGTTTGGTTTGGTTATCTCAGGAAGAGATGAGATGGGATGAGATGGACTGGGATGGGATGGGATGAAAAGACAAATCAAATCTAATTAGAGAATCATCGTAATGAATATATTTATATCATTATCATAAATTCACATTGTGTATATGAATACCAACACACCCGAGATGGGTGGATAGGTGTATGTATATGTATAGGTACAGACAGACAGACAGACAGCCCGAACTGTGTGAGTAGTCTACTTTTAACAGATTGTAAATTGTAAATCGTAAATCGTATAATTGGATGAAATACTTGATCAATATATAACATAATATGACATGAGATAACATGAGATAAATCCCATCTACTCCCTCTCATCTATAAATAATCATCTCAACATCTCAACATCTCAAAAAACACACATGAGGATGATGATTATGGGTATCGCAACGCTAACACTATGACTTCTTCTATTCTATTCTTTTCTTTTCCCAAAACGCCAATGATTTTATTTCTTCCCCCCCCTCTCCTCATTTCCGCGTTCGCTGTTGTTGTTTTCGTGTTCGCTGGTGTGGTGTGCTGTGATGTGCTGTGCTGTGATATTGTATCGTGCGCTCGTTGTGTTTATTGCGGGTTTGTATGTGGATGTAGATGTGGATGTGTATATGTGTGTGTGTTATATCTCGTCACTTATTAATCATGTTCTACACATGCGATTTCCACCCCTCTCTTTCATCCCGAACCCCCATATCTCAAACCTTCTCCTCAAAGCTCTGCATCTCCACATCCGTAATCTGCATCTCCCCCGCCATCGCAAACTTTCCCCTCCTCCCCCCCTTCTTCTCCGTGATCCGTTTCCTCAAATATACCAACCCCTTCACCACACAAAAAAGGAGACAAATCCCCACCGCAATCCCAAACACATACGCCGCAACCAATCCATTCTTCGCGACCTGCGGGTTCAAAAACGAATACACATACTCATGTTTCGTCGCGATCGTCACATACGCCAGCCCCAGATAGCAGGCCAGGATAACGATCAACCAGAAGAGATGGATCCACGGCGGGGGATCGACGCGCGTGAGGAAGATTTCAAAGAGGGCGAAGAGCGAGTTGAGGCCGTGTTCCGAGATGTTGGACCATGCGTCAAAGGTGGCGGGGAACCAGCCCGTGGGCACCGAGTTGCGGAAGATTACGCCCCAGAAGACGATGGTGACGAGGATGGGGTAGCAGATGATGCTGCTGTAGTAGAGGGAATGGAGGGCTTGTAGGCCGCGGGGAAAGCGCGAGAGGAGGGGAATGCCGCTGCGCGCGTAGGTGAAGGTGTGGAGGGCAGCGAAGAAAAAGTAGAAGGCGATGCCCCAGTAGCAGAGGACTGTGGGAGAGTTAGTATGGAGAGGTTTTAGGAGCGGGGCAGAAGAAGGGGAAAGGCTTACTGGTGAAATAAGAGAAACTAAATCGTGCAGTTGCGCCTCCATTGGGTAATCTAGCTATTTCCCAAAAGATGGAAAAGAGCAGGACGAAAAATGCATAGAGGGACTAGAGAGAGGGGTTAGATATTGCATTCCACATGTATATTTTACTTTCTGTCTCCCTCTCATTTCATAATAAGCAACTTACAATCAAAGCCCTAACAGCAAAAAGAGCCCATGGAGATAATAACCACGAAGTCACAAATCGATGAGTCGGGTCCCAGACGCCGTCGCCGAATTTGAACATTTGAAGCTTGTTGATCGTCATGATGAATGATTGGTGAATTGATGTTATTCGTAGGTAACGAGTGACAGGGAATGAGTCGGTTGTAATACTGTCAGTACAGGTACGAAATGTACCAAGAATACCGCTCTTTCGATGACGTAACAAATGTATAATCAATAATGCAAATTGATCTTCCCACTCACTCTATACTGATTGATCAATTCTATCTCAACCACCTCTTGTCGTAATGAAAATGAATTTGTGTCCTTTCCTCTCTATTTCCCCCAAAAGCAAATGTAAGCTCAGGCTAAAATCTTGGTGAAATGTGGTGATGAATTTTGTTTCGTAAACCCCTGTAATATAGGCACAGATTGATGAATTCGAGGTTGTAGCGTCCACTATTGATCCCTGTATTTTGTGACAAGATAGGTATTCAATGCCGATGATTGTGGAGATGTACCAGTGGATTTAAAATTGATGTGATAATGCCTTTTAGTGGTATGTACAGAGTATCACAAAATCTCAACATTGAACGTTAGAGAGATATTGGTTTGTTGAATAGATCGTGAATGAATTCATGAATCAATTTTGGTGATATATGAGATGAGATGGAATGGGAAAAGGATGAGAAAGAAAGAAAAAAAGAACAGGAAACATTTTTATATGTGGTCTCTAGTGAAGGTAGTATGTACTAGTAACTTAGGGTTGATACGACTAGTATCTTGGTACAAGAGAGAATAATTCGTTTATGCGTGGCTTCATGCGAAAAAGCCTTGGCGGCTTATGTTTCCCATACTATAGCTCAGCTACCTGTATTCACTAAGTGGGTAAGCTGTATGGGCTGTCTCGCCGTGTGATATGATATCGTATTTTGTCGAATTGATTTTCTCATTTTTCTCAACTATCCAGTGAAGATTTACCAATAGTTTGAGAAGTTTAAGTCTCTTCCGATATTCTTCCCAAGTGTTGAGCCACTGAACAAAATTGGCTCCATGAAAGACTAAAGGAAAGAGAACTAAAATGCCACCTACCAAATGCCTGGGGTGCAAACAATGACAACTTAAAGTAAGGAGTGATCATTGATGTAATTTTGATAATTCAAAGTCCAGATTGCACTGCTTCAAGTAGCTAGTCGTGGTACTGTGGCCAGACGTCGCCTTATCATCAAGAGAGCGCGATTTTGTCGGCAGTGAAGGAACCCCGTGTGGAGATGGTTTTATGTCCTCGGCACTTGCTAAGATATCCTCAATTTTTTGAAGCGCTAAATATGATGAGTTGAGGAAGGTCGACTCCAGTGATAGCGTGCGGCGAAAATGATGCTTCACGGCGACCCAAGAAAACATCGATCCACTGTCATCCTACGAATAGCTTCGTAAAAGAACCCCATAATTTACTGCTCTTTAAATTGCGCCAATGGCTCCAGCCAGTATTGACCTTGGAATGAGGTTTTCTGGAATTGTAACATCCTTGACCATCTCACAACGTGGACTGTCGAATGCTATTGGGGTCATAGAGCTCCTAATCCCCAAATCATTCTACTTCTAACAGGCTTTTTCCGTATAAGAAGTCGTGGATATTGGTAACGTGGTATTCCATCGGCCTCCAAATGCAAGATATGGTCAATATTTGGCCCGTGATTCCTATGATTGCCTTGCAAATCCGGCTCATGCCAACACATTATTGTGGGAAAGTATATGGTTATGTCTTGCTTCTGTGACAGTACGCAATATTGAAAGTTCAATGCATTGCCGAGATGGAGGCAATTGAAAACCTTAAACATACCAATATCCGAAATTTAATTGAGCGTCAATATTGAATGATAGATGATGTTCGGAGAATTTTGCAACGAGTACTAATCAACCGTATTAGTAGGTGAAGACGAATAAGGGGCAGATTACTATCAACCTTTTCATATCATATCCGAAAGCTTATAATCAATACAATCTTGCTGGCTGGTTATGATTTGAGATACCTAAAATGTTAATGAGCATATCCACCATAGCACTTTGTCAGTCGACGTGGAATTAGCCGTATGAAGGCTGTGCCTCGTGCTCGTGCCATCAACTCTGGTGTGTCCAAGTTCAAAGACAGGTAGATTCAAGAACAAACATTTGGAAACAAATTGGGCCTTGAGATACGATCCTCCTTTTCATCCTCTTCCGACTCATGCTTTGAGTGTATCCAAGATTTTGACGACCAGACCTTGAATTTGGTCGGAGAAGATTCAGTAAAGGTTGCAAATCCTCAAAAGGGACATGCCAGTGATGTTATAGATAGAGAAACCCACATGGGTCTTCATCTGAATCGAGTAACTTATCAAGGATGCTGTCCGGGGGATCATTCAAATTGGGATGTCTGTGAATGGTCTGTGTGTACATGAATTTTCGATTTGGTGGAGACTTGAAGATACGAAGCACAAGACTCAAGAGCTTATTAGGGAAGCTAGGGCAGAGTAGGATTTCCACGCCTCCTTTTTCTTATTCTGGTCATACTCTCTCTGTAATGCATAGTGAGTCTACTAGTCCCCGGGCAAGTAATGGATGCAATGGATGCAATGGGTCTAATGGGTCTAATGGATGTTCGTAGTAAAGATGTCATAGGTAAATGAGTTTGTTCTTCACCAATGGATGAACCTCGAACCATTTCATGAATAATGGACATCTGAGAGCTCAGAGTACGTACACCATAACCATAACACTTACGAGAGATGAACCATGTACTCCCGTATCCTTGTACCCATCTCCTCTCCGCGATTTTCGATGATCTACGTATATGTGCGATACAGAGCGTCCATTTTGTACAGACTTAGGTTAGTACTCGGTAAATATTTGCTATTGTCCTCGGTGAATAACAAGGAAAGGGTAAGAGTCTAAGAGAGAACGACGGTGGCTTACTTACCCTTGAGCGTTTGTCTCTCCCAAAGAAAGCAACATCTCCTCATATTGTCCAATAGACCTCTCTCTTTGGCAATTGCTGAATTGAGCACATTAACCGATCAGCTTCTCCACCCACCAAAAAATAAGCCGGGATCTCTTGTGAAGGCGCCATGCAGATTTCGCATGGGTGAGCATTGAACTGTGGACAATTCAATGCAGAGTGGGAGACAAGATCAGATAGATGATAGATGGGGCGACGAAATGGTATATAAGCCACCATGCCCCTATTGGGCATGAAAGCTGATTTATTTAGAGCTCAAATACCACATCGATACTAGCTCACTTCTCTGGCGATGAGCAATAAACATAAAGTCCAAACTCCAACTAACTTCATTTAACGTGGTTTATATACGAGTGGATTATATCACCGAGTAGATTACTTTCACTTCAATTCATATATTCAAATTCATATTATTCAACAACCATTGATTCAATTAATTAAAACTATTAAGAATCTAATAATCTAGAATCTATTATATCATTTTGATAGATTCTTTTATTATATTCTATCTTTCTATACTTATTACAATATCAATTAAAAAATATTTCCTTATTAAAATTACCTTTATTTTGATACTTATTATATCGAATTTAAATATCAATCTCTTATTAAAATATTATATCTATAGCTTCCTATTCAATAAGCACTCCTTCTTAATATAATTGGATTTTTTTGGTATATCGATATCGATTTAATATTTTATTAGCTTTTCAAAATGTATAGTTTTCTATATCTAAAAGTATATTCTCATATACTAGTATTACGCCAGTAGTTAGGAGCACCGCGTCATATAACTTTCAGTATGTAATGGAGTGTTAGGGAGTGTCAACACTCCTAGAGCACAATACGATCCATTACGATCCATTATATTGAAAGGTTCTAAGGATTAGTATAATGAGGATGAAGGTTTATATAAGGAAATGGGTTTTATTATAATATAGAACTTCATGCTCAAGAATAATCATTAGTTTTATTATTATAATTATAAGAATTATAACCAATTATAACTATATTGAATTCCTATTTGAAGTTTAGTCTAACCCACCTTGAGAGATCTCTAGCCACTTCCACGTGACCCTAGAGGCAGCTCCCGTAACAACTAGTTTCTTTATACCTTTAACTAATATTAATATAAAATTAAATAAAAATATAAAAAAGCTTAATTGATAACAAGTTATTCAAGATTTAATTAATATTGATTGAGAAAAAGCTTCTATAAGATTATAAAGAATTCGAAAGATTCAAAGCTTTAAATCAAAAGAAGAGAGAATAGATATATAAATTCGAATATCTATTTTCGAAAACACTATTTTAAGATCAAATAGAATTAATCCTACTCCTTGGAATCCAGCTTTTATATTCTGATTTATAATCGATCATTGATATATAATTTTAAAAGCTATAAAGAATTCGATTTTCGAGATATTGTGATCAGATCACGTGACCCAGCACATGACCCGACCATCATGTGACCTCGGGTAGCTAGTATTTATAGTCCATTTTCAGATAGTCTAGAAATGACAATTAAATTCCTACTACCTATTTTGACTCCCTATATTTATTATGTGAGTATATATATTACCTCTTTCCCCTTCTTTTATCTTACTATTATTATATATTTTGTAGTCCTATCTACTCTTTATATATTATATTTAGACTTAATTTATAGTATTATACAAAGGATTCTTTATATAATCTATATCACCTTCTACTCTTTTACAATATAGATACATATATAGATCTTTTTTCTTTTGTTATTTATTCTTCTTTTTTTATTTCCTTTTTTCAAAAATTGAAAAAGAATTATTATTTAATAAAGATAATAAAAAAGAAGGATTTATAGTTGAAAAAATACCTTTGCCTTTTAGTGTTAATAAGTTTTAATAAGCTAAACTATTAAAAATATTTCTATATTATTTCAATAAGTGTGTTGGAAATCATATGATATATGATTAATACTAAGCAGTATGCTAGTAACAAAATAACTTTTTCTGACAAAGTGATTTAGAATATTGAATTGATTGTTGGTTTCGATTTGGATGAGTATTGTATTAGTTTAAATAGAAAATATATAAGTACTTATTGTATTTAAGAAATTAATTAATATTAGATTATCTTTAATTTCAATATTGTAGGCTTTCGTATTGATATAAGTCTTAATCTATTTATTATACTATTTTATTAAATCAGTTTGTTTTAAAGTAATTTGTTAAAGTATATTTCTGTATTCTTGAGCTATAATAATTTTTATTATTATATTTGTAAATACGAATTTTTTCTTTAGTATTTGAATAATTATTCTAAATAGAAATACTTTTGAGGTTTTATTTTCAATAGTTATTTTGAAAATATCACGGAGGATAGCTACGTCACTAGTCACTTTGAGGACTGGAGAAAAGTGTATATAAAGATATATAAGATTGATTAGCTTGGGGATTGATTATAGTGATCTATTCCCCTATATATATATAGATATAAGCGATATAATCGCCTAATAGGGAATAGTGATCTATATCTAAACTATATAAATAGAGGAATAGAATATATAATCCACTAATAAAATAAATGAATATACTATATTGCTATTTGATTATATGTAATCCTGGATATGAATTGTATTATATCAATATATATAATATAGGGATTTCTATGATACACCCCCTAGATCAAGAAGCTCAATTATTAATCTATATAATGAACAAAAGAAAAATCCCTAGATAATAATCTTTGTATACAGCAATCAAACTATTATTCGAATAATAGCTAATGTTTTACTTGCTGAATAGGACTTTTTAAACAAAAGAGAATGAATTTGTATAAAAACAAATGAAAATAATAAAAATTCGTTTTATTTGTATAGATAATTGTGTGTTTATATACTAATCCTTAATCGAATGATTATATATAGTAGTATTTTGTATGAAAAGAGAATGTATAGGATTGATGCCTATTATTAAAGTATATCAAATACATCGATTATAGTTATTAATTCGAGGATTTGTTGTATAGTGATTTTGTAGCGGAAAAGGAGTATATAGAATAGTGAAAAATTTTCAATAATGATTGTAGGAGAATAGAGATAATAAGATTGAATAGTTCCTATTATTTTAGATTCTAATATTCATAGCTTTAAACTTTTCATAATGCTTTCTCTTGTTATAGATCTATATTTTGATTATATTATTCTTTCTCTATTTTATATATATCTATTTATTAATTTATCCAATAATCTATTATAATTTCAATCTAATTTTTGTATAAATAATCTTTTTAGATTACAGTATCCATATAATCCTACTCGTTAAATTAGCAAATCTCCTTTATACACACCTGTTCGCTTGTATTGAGAGATCAATCTTATTAATCACTCGAGTACTCCTCGAACTCCTAAGTTTAATAAAAGAATATTATTAGTAATATATAGCTCTAATAATAAGAATGATTATATAGTAATTCTATTAATTGATCATTCTGAATCTTTTTCGATTCTGTTTTTTAATAAAAATAATATATTTAAAGAGGATTTCCCCGGATTCAGGGATAATAATAATTCTCCTATACTCTCTAGGAAGTAAGTGGATAAGAAGATTAATACCAAACATTATATTCACAATACGAATAATAGAGGTATTTGAAGTACTCAAAATGAATATTTTTGTTATCGATATATCCAATCTTTTATATCTGGTCGATACAAAGATTACAGGAAATATTATAAAAAAGCGTCTTTTTTTAATTCAAATCATTATTGGAAATATTCTTCTTATAATTGTCCATCGCTTTTTGTATATTTACAATCTTTAGTATTTCAATTATTTAAACTATCGGACCCTGATTTTATTATAATCCCTAGACAAATAAATCTTCTTCGATTCCTTTTTCATTATATTCTAATAATATTCCAGAAATTGATTCCAAATAAGAAGATTACTCGTATTACAATATCGGTTATATTGACCTTAGAGAATAAGGAAAGTGAGTTTATTAATATTATTAATATCAATTCTCCCCTATCATTAATACATCGTCCTACTACTTATCCAAAACAAACTACTCGATTATACCTATCAACTCCCTCTCGAATTAAAAAGAGAAAAGCTTCTTCTTCTTTACTTTCGCCTTTTTTCTCTCCTTTATTTATAACTAAATAATACAAAGTTATATCAAAAACAATTACCTCTAATTCTTTTATTCAAATTAGATTTTCGATTATTAAAACTAAAACAAAAACTAAAAAGTCTTCAGCTAAAAAAAGAAAAGATAAAAAGAATACAAAAGGAAAAAGGAAGAAGATATCTTTCAAGATTGATAATTAAAATATCCCAAATAATAATATTAAGGATTCTGGTTTTGATCTCAAAATTAAATAGAAAGAGCTGAAGCTTATACAGCTTAAAATAAAGATTGAAAAAAAAAGCGGGTATTAAAAATTCACAAAAAAAAACAATTAATATCATTTGATCTCAGTAATTCTTGAATATATATCTTAAAGATTTAATAGTACTTTGAAATAATTGAACTTTTATCTTGATAAGCTTTTTATCAATCCGTTTATTATCATTTCAACTATAGATAAATATATAAAATAAAAGCTCCCTTTTACATATTCCTATTTCAACTATATATTCTAGATATCAATATATTAGAGTTTTGTAATAATTCTTTTATTTTCATCAACTATTAATCTAATTATTTATTGATTATTATAGAAAATCGTAACTGATTATTTAATTATAAGATTAATCTCTTTCAGGAATCTTAAAATTGCTAAAATCTCTTTTGAAATTCTTTCGACTTTTAGTAATTCGGTTTTAGTAATTGATATTGTTATTATATCTTGCTTTAATATTTTCTATATAACTAGATCTTTAAATAATAAAATAATATAATCTTATAATAAACAATGTATTTCAGAATCATCCACAAATGAAGTATTTGAAAATAATAAAAGTTAAGGAATTTGATTTTTGCTATATTCTATTATATAATATTTTATATTTCAAAAATATTGAATATAATAATTAATTGTCTTTATATGATCCGGAGATAGATTAATTAGAAAGTAGTTAAGTTGAAATATTGTAAAAGTAATATTTATTCTTATTATAATTGCAATATACAATACTAACCCTACCTTCTTTTAATACTTTCAAATATAATCTATAATTACTTTATTATTATATTTTATAAAAATCATTAAAAATAAAGATATATATATATTACTTTTATTGAACTCGAATTTTTTCATAATCTTCTCAATATAAATATTATATATTAACTATAGCTTTTCTATCTTTCAATTGTATATAATATAGATACCTAGAAACCATTTTATATTATCTAATTTATAAAGTTTATAAACAATCTTGATACCAGAAATGATTTTATTAATTATAATTACATCCTTTTTATAATATATAACTTAAGTATCATCTACAAAAAATAATACCAAAACAATCTGAACTGGATTTATAAATAAATAGAGTTCCTCCTTATATTAATTTAGACCTATATTTTTCAACATTTTGCTAAAGTCTTTAAATCAAATAGCAAAGGAATCTCAAAGATTATATAATACACAATCAAAAACCATATAGTTATTTAGTTCCTTAAATCTATTCAATAAATAGCAAACTACAAATACACCAAATAAATCCCTTTAATCATTAACAAAAACATTTACAATATCGAATTACTTAATTTCCAAATCGAATTTTACTATTAATATTATTACAATCTTAAATAATCTTTCTACTAATATAATAGTATATATAGATTCGATAGTATCTTTAATTTAAAGATTATTTCAAATTATCAATCTTACTTTATATTTCAATAGAAATCCTTATTTATTGTATTTATATATAAATATTTATTATAATAGAGTAAAAGCTATTAAAACTTTCTTTATATTTATTATATACTATATTTTATATTCTTTCAAATTGTTTATTTCAATTTTATATTTATACTTGAACTACAACTCTAAAAAGTAATTCTTGAATTAGTAATAACATTTAAATAGTTTAAACAATCCTAAAAAATACAATTTTGATAATATTTCCAATTAATTCTTATATAAAATAATTAGTAAAGTATACCTTATATATATAACAAAAGTAATCATATTATATACTATAATAAAAGAGTTATTCTTCTCCTCAATATTAAAATAGTTAAACCAAAATATATTATAAAAAATTTTTATTCTGGATTCTTCTCCTATTATTAAAATTACAATCACTATACTAATAAATATATTTAATAAAGATTATTGAAATCGGTATTGATTATATATATAGGGAAAGTAATTTATAAAAGAATTGATTTAAGAAGAGTATTAATCAAAATCGAAAGATTGATATTCTAATAAATTAAATATTGGTTTTGATATTTCGATCTTTATAACTTTTTATTGTTTGGGTTTTCAATCTGAAATCAAAAAAAACTAATCTTCCTTAAATTGATTGATTATACATATTAAATAAGATAATTACTTTAAGAATTCTACCTCTTCAACTAGATAAGAATCTAATATATCAATAAACTATTACTAAAATTCTAGATTGTTTTTATATCTTCTATGGATAATATCTATAGTTCGATTAATTGGTTTGTAATTTATATCTTCTAATTTATTAATTAGATTCTATATTAGTATTGATTATATTATTGGAGAAGAACTATTAGATTTCTATACTTGATTCTATATATAATTACAATGTTTTTATATTGTAATACTGGATTCTGAATTTAGGGCTTTTCCAGATTACAGATCCTTTAATATGCTATTACGATAACGATTTATAAGATTTGATTTACCCCCCAAATACACCCTCAAAACCTACTCGTATAAGAGTATATCTATAATACACATAATAGTTTCGTTATATATTGTAGTATTTATATAATTTGAAATAATCTTATCATTCTCTTTTTCAATAATTATTCTATTAAT
>JBBMOJ010000435.1:0-34033 GCA_038090695.1 Sclerotinia spermophila | reverse complement strand
AGAGATCTCTAGACACTTCCACGTGACCCTAGAGGCAGCTCCCGTAACATATAATCAGCTCCAAACCCCAAATATATTTTTTCAGTTATAAAAGTCTATTATATAGGACTTTATAATCAAATTATTACTTTCAAAAAACCTTACTATAGGAATTAAATATAATACAATACTCAACATAATAGATAGATTAACAAAATTTATATATATAATATTATTTAAAGAAATATAAACTATTAAATAACTAATATATATATTCTTCAAGATTATAATAAGTATATATAGAATACTAGATAAGATAATCTTGGATAGAGATAAGCTTTTTACTTTGAAATTCTGGATTATTTTATTAGTACTAATAGATATTAAAAGAAAACTATTGATAGTTTTCTATTTATAAATAGATGGTCAAGCAAAAAGGACTAATCAAATAATAGAAGTATATTTTAGATACTATATAAATTATCAATAGAATAATTGAATAGAACTATTACTTATAATATAATTTGTATATAATATATCGGAAACGGAAACTATAAAGATTATATGAGTATATATTAACTTTGGATTCAATTCTAAAATATATTAAATACTAATATTATAGGAAATTAATATTGAATTAGTAATAATACAAATCGAATAATTAAAGGATTTATAAAAACAGCTTGCTTTTAATCTAAGATTTATATCATCCAGAACAATAGTCTACTATAATACAAAATGTAATATAAAACCTATATTTAAAAAGAGGGATAAAGTTTATTTGTTATAATAAAACATTGAAATCAAAAGACTAAATAATAAACTCAATTATAGGAAACTAAAACTATTTAAGATTGAGAAGGTAATAGGAACCATTAATTATCAATTAAAACTACTAGATATAATAAATATCCATTTAGTATTCTATATATCCTTACTCGAACCAGTACCACCAGAAGCATTAAATACACTATTTACAGAAATCGAACTAATTAACCCGAACACTATATATAATATTGAAACAATACTAGATTATAAATACATCAAAAGCATAATCAAATATTTAATCAAATAGTTAGATTATCTATATACCGAAAATTTATAGAAACTAAAAACAAACCTTAATTACCCTAAGAAATTGGAAGTGTTCTATTAGTAATACCTAGATTTGCTTAGAGAAAAAGAGAATTTATTAAAGCTAGAAACAAAGAATCTAAAGAAAAGAAATCGAAAACAAAAAAATCAATATTAGAATTAACATTCAAAACAGATACTCACTCCCACTCCTTTTCAATATACTCAGTTTTCAACCTTTCTTACTCTTCTACTTCCTCTAGCTCATTCATAATTTTCAAACCACAACAAATTAATTCGTTACCTCAAGTTTAAAGAAATTTACACTGTTTTCGCAAACACACAAAACGAGAGGCTATAGTCACTATAAAAGAAGTAGTCTTCTTTTCTTTCTTATTCAACCTTTTTTACTTATATATTAAACTATAAAGATTGGTTATAGAAGGATTAGAAATATTATATTTCGTATCCCTACAAATATATTTATTATAACAAGAAGAATTTTTTTTAAGAATAATATATATACAAAAATACATTTCACAATAAATACAAGATAGCATAATATCATCTTGGAGCTCGATTAATAAAACAAATTCAAAACATTCCTTATATTTCTTTAATCTTATAAGTAGCATAATAATAAAGAAAAAAGATTAGCACCCAAACCAGATATATTAAAGAAACCCACTAACTATATAACACTTAGAACAAACACTAAACTAAAAAGGGGATAATATTACAACAACATCCAACATACCACATCACATAATCAAAGGATTATATAATAGACCTGAAAAATCTAAAAGATCAGAAAATTAATATCTAGATTTGTAGAATCCAAAGAATCTAAGTAAAACAAAACCATAGGTTTTATAGAGTAGAAAGGTTTATATAAGGGAATAGATTTTATTACAATATAGAGCTTTGGGTTCAAGAATAATTATTAATTTCATTACTATAATTATGAGAATTACAATTAGTTATTAACTCTATTGAATTCCTATTTGAAGTCTAATCTAAACCACCTCGAGAGATCTCTAGCCACTTCCATGTGACCCTAGAGGCAGCTCCTGTAACACTATAACGCTTGTATTACATAAGGATCACCACTTCTTAGTATGTCCGGATACCCCTAGGGAGGTTTAGAGTAGATGTTAAATAATATAAATAAAATAAATAAATAAATATCTTATTATCTTTCTTATATAAAAAAGTATTAATATAAGTTCTATTAGTATAATCCTTGTATTTTTGAATAAACTAAATAACGAAAGCTTTCAATTTCGTTAAAATAAGATTGAATCAATTTATAATCTTATTGGCTTTTAGGAATTTATATTTCCTTTAGTATAATAAGTTTAGGAGTACAAATGAAGAGGGTTCGATATTGAATTGTAAATAAAAATTGTAATTTGTAAAGAATAGGGATATACTAATAGTCTTTGAAGTAGTATTATTGAATACGAATTTTGTGAATAGGAATTAATTATACTAATTATTTTGATGGAAATTTATAAAGACTTTGAGATATTGTTTTATTATTATATTGATTCTTTTTATTTAATTATTGGATTTTGGGTGAAACAAAAAGGATTGTTTTAAAGTAATCAATAAGTGTTTCGATAAGTATTTCTAGAATTCTGAAACGAATTATAAATCTTTATTAGAGATAATATTATTGGGGGTGTTATATAGGTAGTAAACTTTCTCAATAAACTGATTAATAAGCTTTTCTACAAATAGATCTATAATTAATATAAAATGATATATCTTTATTAGATAGTAAACAATAGTAATAATATATTAATATTTCTTTTTGTAATGTTTATTAATTAATAATAATATAATATAGTTAATAGAGATATTAGATTAGGAGCGAAATAATATTAGTAAGGGTTTTAGAAATCTGAGTATAATAAAATGGAAAGTTTCAATTTCCTTTAATATATTGGGTTATCAATAGATATAGGAGATTAAATCAATAGTTTTAATTTGACTAGAATATTCTATAGGTTTAATAGAGTATATTCGGTATATAATTTGTGTATAAAGTTTAATAAAGGGAGAAATAAAGAGGCGATTTCGATAAAAGATTTTATTATTAATTAATCTATAATTTTGTAGGGCGATTCGGAGATTCTTTTGGATTAATAATAATTAATAATAGGCAATTAGATTTCAGAGCGTTTCGTATATAATAATAATCAATTCGAATAATTTGTATACTTTATTAATGAGATTATTGATTGGTTTTTTAGTATCAGGGATAATTATATTCATAGGGGCTATAATGAGATTGATATTATTATTTATTTATTAGATAAAATTCTTGAATACAATAATATTGAATACTCTTTCTAGAAGAACTATTTATAGTTGATTCTTGATTCGATTGTTATTGGGATTTGTATATACAAAACGATCTTTTGTTTTTCAGCTCAATATATCGAAGCGAATTGTTTTATAGCCAGATCGATATATAATATAAAAGTTGAAATCAGATAGGAATTCGGTTCATCTAGCTTGCCTTTGATTTAGTATTTTTGTTGATATGAAATATTCCAGATTTTTATAATCTATAATAATTTCGAATGGCTTTTATATTCTGTATAGTTTGAGTTTTTATTCTTCTAATGATTTAATGATAATTAATAATTCCTTATTATGGATCTTGTAATTATATTTAGTAATACTATATTTTGAGGAGAAATATATAACTAAATATAATCGGCGCTTATTATTGTATTATAAAAAAACACTATTTGTAGTCCAGTTCGAAGTGTTTGTTTCGATAATTATATAATAATAGTAATTAAATATTACAAGAATTAAAGTAAAAGCAAAAACTTGTTTTAGTATTTTGGAAGTATTCTTTTAGTTATTAATTTAATTCTATATTTTCTTTTTTCTTAATAAATAGTTTAATAGTTTTATAATCTTAAAAAAATTGCAAATGAAATATTAATAGAAATTAGTAAATCCTAAAAAGTATTAAAGGTTTTTAAATTTAGTTAACAATTTCCATTCAAGAATAGTTTTAATTTTATCGGAATTCATTTTGATATTACTTGAAGTAATAATCAAATTAAGATATTTTGTTTTCTTTATTTTAAACTTGTATTTATTAATATTGATTTATAAATTGGTATTGATAAATCTCTAAATAACTTTATAGATTTGTTTCCAATAATCTATAACATTCTCAAAGTAAATTAGGATATTGTTTAGGTATATTATATAATTCTTATTTAGAAGATTGAAAATAATATAATTGATATAATTCTAGAATAAAGTAAAAGTATTATAAAGACTGAAAAGTATTATTAGGAACTTGAATAAATTAAAGCGAATTGTAAAAGCAATCTTCCATTTATGGCTTTTTGTAATTCATAGTTTATTGAATATAATAATAATATTTAGTTTTGTATAAATTTTAGTATAGTATAGAATATCGAGGATCTCTTTAATTAATAATAAAGGATATTAGTTTTTGATAGTAATATTGTTTAGTTTATAATAGTTTTAGTAAATTCGAATATCTTCTTTAGGCTTTGTAGTAAGAAAAAGTAAAACAATTGATTAAAAGTGGGATTTATAAATGAATCCTTTATTTAGGTTATTATTGAACTATTTATAAACAATCTAAAATTCGATTAGGGATATTGGGTGATTTTTCTGATATAGGGATTCTTTGTTTAATATAAGTTCAATCTTGTAATTCTAAAAACGTTGTAGTAAAAGTTTGTTTATAAAGAAGAATAAAAAACTAGTAAACAGATTACGAAGCTAAAGTAATAGTTTACTTTGAATTTTTATTGTAGAAAATATAGATTGGTCGATCTTTTTTATAAACTTTTCGATATTATTTTCTATAATATTGTAATATAATTGGATAGGATTATTAATTATTATTTGATGTAGTTTGTAAGTTTTATTCAATTTATTCTAGGATATTCTTGTAATATAAACTTTTTGATTTTTATAGAACTAAATAAAGTTATTAACTATAAGGAATTTTATATCATTTATTTTCTATTAGATATTTCATAATATATTGATTGGTTTGCTTAAGGGGTTTGGTAATAATATACTCAATAAAGGCAAAATGTTTTTGTTTTGTAGTGGTCTCTTATATAATCTAGAGTCAATAACGATCTGTATTGAAGCTGATTTCAGGGTTGGCTGATTTGGGATTATCCTAATATGAATATTTATAGCTTTAAAGATTTGAAAAGTGTAATAACAATTAAACTTGGGCAATTGTATATACATTATAGTTTTAGGGTTTTCTATAGTAATTCCTTCAACTACTATTAGGATTGAGTTAACAAACTCAAAAAGGATTAAAGGGTTTTGAAATAATAATAAGGTATTCTCAAAGCTTTTATTAATAATTTCTATTATTAAGGCTTAATAGAATCTCAATATTAATCTTCTATTATATAAATATAGATTTGATTTCAATATAGTATCAACTGGAGTTAATATAGGATCGGAAATAATAGTTGTAATAGAATTGATAGAACAGCAATATCTAAAGCAATATTTGAATATAAATTTTAGGGTTATTGTTATCCAATTAATAATAGGATTATAGTGCTAGAGCTATAAAAGGCCAAGGATTATAGGGTTTGTATTTGAAAGAATAGTTATATAAAATAAACCTAATTTTTTATAATTATTAATTCGTATATCTAATAATATATATTGGAACAGGATATCGAAGGTTTTTCTATTAGTAAAAAGTAGATAACGAATATAGAGGAAGGAGTGTATAGGGATATGGATTTTGGAAATAAGTTTTCTATTAATAAAACTATATTCTATAGTCTTATTATCTATTAGTCCAATAAGCAGAATAATTATATTAAATGTAAAAGAAATTTTGATAGAGATTTTAAGAGATTTATTATTTATTGATTTAAAATATAAAGGATCCCTAAATATAATAGATTATTTAATCTATAAAGGAAAATTTTCTACAAAGGATTTCGATTTGTAATTATAAATCGAAGTTAATCTTTTAATATACTTGATTAGAGAATTAAATTTCTATTCTCTTTTAATTGAATGAATCCTTTAACAAATCCTTTTAGATTAAGTTCTTGGGTGTATTCAAATAGAATCAAAAAAGTATAGTATAATAATACTTAAGGAGTAAGAGAGTAATTAATGGGTTGAAATATATTTGGATAGGAAGGGGCGGTTAGATTATAATAAAATCTAGGGTTTTGATATTAATTTGTAGTTGTCGGAAATAGACAGCAAGTTGCGTATAATATGATAATATTATATATGAGTGTCTATAAGACAACTTTACACTATAGTGTAAAGTTGCCACCTATACTCTACTGAAGAGATTTATAGGGGGAAGCTAAGGGCACGTGCCACCAAGTGACATGTAGTACACGTGATTTCCAACAGTAGTAAAGAAACAATTAGTATTTGGAATATATTTAAAGTTTGAATTGGTATTATATTTTATATTATTGGTTTATTTCTTTTTGTAATTTTTTTGATATAATTAAGCTTTTTATAATAAAGATAGAGATTGAGTTTAATATATTAATTTCGAATATAATAAATTAAAGAGTATTGATTTTAATGAATAGTATTTAATTATATTAGATTACTAAAAGTATTTAATATAGAGATTGTAATAGAGATAGCTGGTTTTTTGTTATAGAGCTTTGATTGATTACAATTGAAATTGGTATTTTGATTTTTATATTGATTATTAAAATAAGATTTCTTTTCCAAGTTATTATAAATACTTTATTATTAGATTATTTATATATCGATATTAATAATAAAAGATTTATTTGAGTAATTGATAAAGATATTAATAAGTTCTTAGAAGATTTTAAGTTTGAGATTAAAAACTTATTGCTTTATTATTTTCTTATATTTAATAGTAAACTATTTAAATTTAATAATAAAGTTATTAAATAAAATCTTTTTCATTTTATATTTATTATAATCTATAAAAGTTTTATAAATAAAATTAAGGATTTAGTATTGTTTGTTTAATTGTTATTAAATACTCTCAACAATACGCCATCCGATAAACTACAAATCAGATGTCACGGGTTCATACTAGCCTCACACTAGTGTGAGGCTTAGTCATCACTAGCTATATAGTCGATACGGTTTTAGAACCTTTCTCTTCCTTTCTTGTAGAATATTATATATCATACCTAGGTACATACTATTGTACACTCTTGCCCCGTGATATCAGAATTATATAAATAATTAATGATTTTATTGAAATATAATTGATTGTTTGTATATATAGAATTAAAGAGTAGGTTAATAAGGAATATAATCTTTTGATATTTAGTTTCATTATTATAGTTTATAGATAAATAATGATTGATTATATTACAAAAAACTATATATTGATTTTGATACTTTATAATATTCTATTTATTATTATTAAACTTTTTGAAGAGAGTAAGATGTTTTTAGTGGGTTGGGGTTTACTGGTTATTATGGATAGCAATTTTTAATATTGTAATTGTTATATTAAGATTAACGATTATTGATTTTGCTTTAGTAGTTTTATTTTGCAAATTGGCTATAATTGTTTTGATTGATATAAATATAATTTGGATAGTAATAAAGTATATAATAATGGAATTATGGAATATATTAATGAAAATGGAGATATTAATATTAGTGGAATTAATAATATAGTTTAAGAAGACAAACTGTTTATTGAAATTAAATATAAATATTTGGAATGTTTGATTAGCTATTTTCGGGATATTTTTGAGGTTAAAATGATTAAATAGGGTTTTTAAATAATAGTAATAAAAGTATACGATTAGTTGATAGTAGGTATAATTAGTATACAATTTTGGTGGGATTAATTAAATGAAATTGCGATAGTTTTTTTGTTAATGATACAAACTATTAGGATACGGATAAAAACTTATATTATATTATAAGGGTAGAAGAACTATAGAAAAGAGAGGCCCTATTTATAGGAAGTAGGATATACTAGTGAGTGGTCTGTACCTAAGGCACGAAGGCAACTACAGAACATATAGTTGGCGCCGTGACACCTTCAACTTCGAATTTATAAGTTAGAGTTAATTGTAAATAATACCTCCCCACTTTAATATATTTCGAAAGTGTGTTTGTACTAGAGTGGGCGAATATAAATTTACGAGCGAATATAAATCAATGTTATATATTATATTGAAATTTGTATAATAAAAAAAGTTCGAAATATTAATGATTTACTAACAAAATCCAATAATTTTCATCTACAATAACAACTCAATACTTTCAAATTCGAAAAAACAAAAGTGATATTTAGAATCAATTAATAGTATTTATATAATATCGAGTTTTTTTTTTCAAAAAAACTATAATATTTATTTAGTTTTCTATTTTTCAAAAACGTTGATTTATATTCGCTTATAAATTTACATTCGCTCACTTTAATACAAACGCCTTTGAAATATACTAGAGTAGGAAGATACTACCCACAATTATACCCTTATATTTCAATTTCAATATTTCTAACTCTTAGTTTTTCAATTATATTAAAATCATTCAAATTGAATTAAAAATATAAAAGTTATAGAAGTTTTGAATAACTTCAATTTTGAATATATAATAAATGAATATATATAACTATCTATAGATATTAACAAGGATTTTTAGTTATTTATAACGGATGGGTATTAGGGCCTCTAATTAGTCCTTTAAATCATAGCTTGGGGATAGGTATTCGAATATTTATATAAAACCCACTCGTTATAACCACTGGAGTGGTCGGCGAAGACGAAGTCCTACCTGTACGTGGTGCCGGCTACGAACCTGGGAGACAGCGGAGAGTATAGGAGGAGGTTTCATAAACCTTTAATTCTATATCGCCACTCTTCCTAAAGCCAATAGGATTTATACAATAAAGATCTACTTCAAGGCAGATAAAGGATTAAGGTTAGTAAGGTTTCGAATAATACAAATAATAACAATAACTAGTAGTGAAATATACAATAGATCTATCTTAAAGGATATCCATTGAGCTGAATATATACAAACCATAAATAGCCTACCTATTAGATGCCTTTTGGGAGGTTTTGATTCAAAAAAGATATTTATATTATATAGGGTATTATAAGTATTTCGGGCATTTATAGATTATAGTCAATAAGGATTAAAAGAGATTGAATTAGCTTAGTTGAATAGGAGGTTAGGTTAATAATAGGAATTTGAAGGAGATAAATCTATTTACAATTCACTGCCATTTCAATACTGTTTTTTACTATTTTTCAATATATTCGCCCTTTTTCCGAATATCTATCCTTATACAGATCGAACTACTTTTCTTTCACTCGATTAAAATAGATAATGAAAATTTTCATATATATAGGGTTTGTTACCCCTATTATAATAAATCAAAACCCACCTTTTAGTATTCCCAAGTAATACCAATTGGGCTATTCCACCTTTTTAGGGAAGAGCAACCTTTAGCATATAAAAGAGCTTTCTATATACTTTATTATTGTATTTATATACTCCCTATTATAGCTATTATAATAATCTATATCTATACCCTTCTTTATTTACAATAGAAAGAGTAATTGTTTTCTGCTTTTAATAAACTTATAGTTTTTAAAAATATATATTTTCTGTAAAGAGATAATATATATCTATAAAGAGATATCCAATCCCTAGTATTAAAGATAAATTAGCTTGTTTAGAAGATATAGAAGGATTTAGATTTCCTTTAAGAGGTTTTACTAGTATGTGTAATAGCGCCCTTTCTGTATTGTAACTCTAGATTCTAACCACGTCTGAATACCCCTAGGGAGGTCCACTATAGACATTAAGCAATATAAATAAATAAATAACCACTGGAGTGTAGATAGAAATATAATATATACTCTATTCCATCTTATCCTATAGCTATTCATCCATCTATCTAATCTAATTAGTTAAAAACACTAAACTCGAAACTAAACTCGATTCAATATATATATATATATATTATTCGTTTGTTTCATTGAAGTCTTGTTAATACAACTCTATAAATCTATAACCCTGTATATAAATACAACTTTTGTAAAATTCACAATCTTCTCCCTGTTTCTCGTCTTGTACCTCCCCCCCTCATTCTCCCTTTCTCAAACAAGATATAACCATACCTTGTATCTTATACCTCGTACTTCATATCTCGCATCTTGTAACTCACATCCTCATTCTCCTTCTGCTTACTCATAGCTTACTCATAACTTACTCATAGCCTTAAACTTTGCTCCCACTTCCTTTTATATATCTACATATATCTTACCTCATCTCTCATGTATATATATATAGTATAATGATATCAATCTTATTTTACTGAATATAGTAAATATTATAGAATGAGATGAATAGATTGTGAGTATAGTATATAGTATATAGTATATATATAACAATACAAGGATTTAGATATCTAGATACCCAGCTAGCTATATAGATAGATAGGTAGGTAGGTAGCTAGATAATCCTGATGATCCCGGAAAACAACAGGAGAATAAGCTTTTGGGGGACGTTTGGTGGTGTCTTTGGGTTTTTAGAGTGTTAGATTGGGGGAGAGGAGGGGGTGGTTTAATGGGGTTGGAGTTTGGAGTTTGTGAGTTGGGGGGGATTGATTGGGGGATGGGAGATGATGGGATAGGTATGAGTGGATATAGAGATGGAGATGGAGAGAGGTGAAGGGGATGAAAGAGGTGATGGGGGTGAGAGGGATGAGAGGGGATGAGAGTATGAAACTTTATATAGACATACACATGCATTTCTATACAATGAAATAGAGAATGTCAACCTATAAACCAATTCACCAATTGAAACCACATTAATAGGATAGTTAGAAGTACCACCCCAATTAATCAATCATTTGGTTACTTCTGATCAGCACAAGTCTTATTTACAATATATATTTCTTTCTTTACACTCTCACATACCCACACTCTCACACATATATACGTATATGGATACTTGGATATAATGATACCATATAGTAGTTATATCAGAAATATCATTTTAAAAACTCCCCTCCCCCTCTCCTCTCCTAGACTCTAGGGGAAACTACTCATCTTTCAAGATCCTCCATATCTTCTTTCCTCTTTTCTTCTTCAAAACAATGGTATATATCCTTCATCCTTCCGTTCAGGAGGGGGGGCATTTTATAATAATATATGATTTATTGAAAAGATTCAAACAGATGAACTTAATGAAAAGATGAGATTTGAAGAAAAAATATGAGAATAACTTCATATTTTAGAATATAATGAATTCCAAGGTTTTCCATCTTTTCTTTTTGGAAACTCCTTTCCTCTCCCTTTCTCTTCTGAGCCCTAAAACTCCTACTAAATCCACAAAATAATCATTTCTCCTAACCTGCCTTTTCTTTAAATTGAAGCACTTCTTCATCTTTTGTACTACAGGAGAGGAGAGGAGTTTTAAAACCCTGATCAAAAGTCCAGACTTCAACTGAATCAACTCAAGCGGATGTAAATATCAATCTTATCATTATATAGACATCCTCATATATTCACCTAGCTTCTTAAAATTACTCCATTGTTTATATTGCCCCATCCCCCGCCTTTCTCTCATCTCTTCCCTCCATCTCCCATCTACTTCCCTATCCCAGTCCCACTCCCTTAAACATGGAGAAATCAAGCACCATCTATTTTCCAATACATCTTCAGAGATCTTTGCAAGTTTCATCTCCGCGGATGAATACCTATTAAATATCTCCCCCCAAATTATCCTTTGTACAAACTATATGAAGATCATTATAGACCGCATCATCTGACTATCCATCGTATATCAATGGTGAAACATCTCAACTCGCTACCCATCAGTCTCGCTATGATGGATAATAGCCTGAGGGTTACCGGTGATAGGCAAATGCTATAGCACAGACGTGGAGAATTGTGATTAGGACATGGTAAACAGAAGCGGATGCCACCGAGTGAAATTCTATATTAAGTATGGAGGGCATGATTTACGGCGAGAGAATGGATGGAAATTTGGGGGAAGACAGTAGTGGCGATGGCGATAGCGATTATGCATAAACAACGTGGAGTTGAACAGAATAGAAAGTAAAACGTCAAAGCGGTGCTTGTCAACATCCATTGTACCGTGGATACTAAAGCAAATTGAGTTAAAGATGTCCGAGAATTCGATAAGGACGAATGTTCCGATGTATCAATTGAATCCCCGGTCCTATCAAAACCATACCCCCGCAGAAATGGTATATGAAATAATGGTACGAAGCTATACCACTAAACCCCCATACCCCTATTGAGCATGAGAATTGACTTCATTATAGACTAAGCACCCTTTCAGTACCAGTCTCAATTACTCCCACCGACTTTGTCGCTATAACATTGACACCAAGGTAGGCATACTACCAGTTGCAGATTATACTATTCACCCGATCTCGAATCTATGCTTGTGGCTTAATCTGAAATTGTTGATCATTGGGCCACGGTCTTCGAAAAAGAAAGGAGAGAGAGTATATGTGACGTTGGGAAACGAATAATACTCATCATTCAACTGAGGATCATACTCTGAGATTGCGTGGATGGCTTCACGTGGAAGATGGAAAAAAGGAAGAGGGGTATTTAGCGGGGTAATCTTGATGCTTATCTTGAGATGTGAGATCAAAAGTATCTGCGAATGTCGATAATCACACACGGGCTTGACCTCTTACGGCGGCTGTGTGATGTTATCAAGAGTTCTGGTCAAAATATACTGATGATCTCTTGAGCAACCACTTCCACTTATTACCACATGATTCCCGCCTCAATGGCATTTCGGTCACTCTATTATATACGCCTTTCATTCAACAATCCATTCTATCAAATGTAACAATTCATTGCACGTATCTCAATTCTTTGATTGATAGATAGATAGATATTGTGCATCGGGTATATCCTTCACTTGATCACTTTTGAGATGAGATTTCAACAATTTCCAATCCCCAAATACCATCCCGAAGTCTACTTAATATCAAGACTGAAGAACAAAGAAGTGCGTCCAAGCACAGGAAACCACGCTAATTGACATATCGAGGAGCGCTTGGTCCCTTTTCTGTCAGCACCGAAGCGACCGAATTCGTCAACTTGAGTTAGGATTACACTGGTAACTTTGAGTCTTCAAGTTTGCTAAAGTTCGTAGACACTTTGATGAATTAGATGGACAGCTGCATTGGCAGTTGGTGGCGGCGAAGATTCTGCTTAGATAATTCCATTTGATACTCATGCTTTCAGTAACTGAGTAGGTGTTGCTTTGCAATACTAGATGCCGCGTCGTGATCTCGCCTAGATTCCGATCCCTTTTGAGTCCAAATGATATCAAATCCATCAGATCAATAATGAAGCGTAAAACAAATATGGAGGTACAATACAATACACATCAATCTGAATGAAAACTTCGCCAGTGATATATGATTCGAGTCTGTGCTTACAGACCAGCCAAACTAGTATCTCGAGCCTCGATTTAGGTCAAAACTTCAAATCTTGAGGGCCGTGTCTATGAAACTATCCCTTGTCAACCCCTGGGAAACTCAAGTCCATGCAAGCCACGTACTAATGCTCATTGTCTACAAAGGCCGTGAAGCTTCACTTTACGTGGCGAAAAACTGAGTATGTGCAGAAAATTAAAATTACGGATGATCGTAGCACGGCAAGATGCTTTTTGTATTACACTGGTCGTCCTTGGTGGTCTGTCAGCCATAATCAAAGTTGTTCATATTGACTCTCCTGCGTCCCCTCGATGAATCTTCAAAACACTTTTTCGCTGTGAAAACATATGAGAAGCTATTCTCGGCCTTCCTTTCCTCTATTTTAATTCTGCTCTAATCTGGAATTGGGCTTTCTTTTCAAATCTTTATGATTCATTTGATATGTTTTCCCACCACTTTGTACGATACGCTCTATCCTAAGAATCATTGAGGCTTTCGGTCAGAACCCCAAGTTGGCCCTATCAAACCACTGAAGATTGCTTTCGTCATTCTAGTCGAAGACCTTAAACGTAATATTATCGATATGGCTTCTTCAATCTCTGATACACCATTTCTATCTTCTGTGCCCGTTACTTCAAAACATCATCGAAAGATCCATGATATGACTTCCATTAACGAAGAACATATATCTCCAGACGACACTCCACCTTCACCCAAAGAGAATTGGCCATTGGGCCCTGAAACACATATACATCGAAGAAACAAATCTAGTATGACTATGTCGCCGACGAAAGGTATGGGCATTAGAAAGTGGGAAGGAAAAGCGCGGAGGTCTATCGAGTGGGATAGCTTAAGGAGGGTATGTCTGTGATTATAACTTTTGGTCACCAACATTCTAACGTTGTTTAGGATCCTGAATTATGGTACCCTGAAGGAGATTGCCTAGTTTACTTGTATGGTCGAGGACATTCAATGAGAGGGCCAGCATTTCGGGTACCACTGAATGCACTGCTTGACGCAAAATGCCAACCACTTTTGAATGCATTCATGCCAAAAGACATCAACGGATCGCCAATCCTAGGCATTAGCGAGGCTCTTGATGAATACCTCTCGGGCGCTAGTGATACTGACTACGTTGAGCTATACATCCCAGCTCCTGTCATGGCGGAACGAGGAGAGGCTTTCCTCTACCACACGGCGACTCGGAACTTCTTTGCGTGGGTTTTCAAGAAGTCCTTGGTCGGACAAGATTTAGGTAGTGCATTCGTTGGACTTCTCAATAGTATGTCTCAGTTCAGATCGACTGATGTCAACAACGTGGACGATATTGTAGCCTACATCGATGGAGAGGGATATGCAGATATGAGGAATACGCCAGATCATGCCCTTGGAATCATGTATTTTGCAGAGCATTTCCATTTCAGAGATATGTGGATAGATGCACTTGCACATTGTGCTGGGATGTGCGAGAAACTCCATGATAGTCCTGGTTTCGAGGTATGTGTATAACTTCATGACGTATGTCTGAAGACATATTATCTAATTGCGGTATAGTCCTTGAGTCGACAAGATCGAGTTTTCATTTCTCGAGCAAGACTAGAAATGGACCTGCGACTTGACACATGCGGAAAGATGCTGAGTGGATTTCTCACAGAAGAACTTTCCGACACATTTTGGCAGCTTAGCTCCGATGGCCAAACTCACCTAGAAAAGTTCAGAGCATTTCTGCAAGGATATTATACTGCAAAACTTGGATCTTATCCATCGTTGGCTTCTAGATCAGGAAGCGGAGCCTTCTCCAAGCGTCTCTTCAAGCAAATGCGGTCCGAATTTCAAAAATTGTATGAGTTTCTGGCAGACTCTAGCGAGACTAGAACAGGAACTACAAGCACCAGCAAGGACGAATTGGATGTACTGCGTGCGGTCATGGCATTCGATAAGCTATATCAAATCGAGCCATTGCCTCACTCTCTACCATTGCTTCCAGATGATAACGCAAAACCATCTACCAAGACATTGAGCAAACGCTTAACTTTTACGACGAAAATGTTTCCTAAGAGTGATAAAACTCAAAAGGATCCTCGCGTGAATTCATTGAGCGCTCTTGACAAGGCCACAAATCGGCAGAATCTGCAGCTCACAGACTGTACGCTTGTTCGTGCTTACCAGGGGTTTGAAAAAGAATGTGCCACACAAGCCAATTCCAAGACGGCAGCGGTGGAAACGACGTCCCAGGCGGAAGGGCGTAGGATTCGCTGGGTTTTGATATATTCTACCCTTCAGATACTTATTCAAGCGACGAAGGTACCAGATCAAGTGCGCACTACCCAAAATGTAGCTTATAACATTTCCATTCGCACTGGAGAATATCCACCATGGAATGACCGACGTTCGTGTTATGATTTGATTCGCTCGCAAAGTGCACAAGCAAACAGAGACTACCGAAGCTCTTTAATCAGGTCAAACCCTTCCAATGCTGGGCAAACGCCGATTGATGTCACAGTTGCTTTCAATGATTACCTCGCCCAGAGTGAGCAATCTGCTTTGTCGCAAAGGACTGAAAGGACTGCCGACACCACATTGTCAATCAAGAACAAAATTGCAAAAGCTAATGCTGGCAAAGCCTTGACAATAATTCCGGAACTTCGACATCCTAGTCCACGAAGGAACGCACATCATGAAATATTGATTGAGGGATATGGTCATGGCTTGGAGGACGGCCTTGCCGATGGTCCAATGGCAAAAGCTAGTCAAGAAGAATACAACACCTGCAGAAAACAGTCATCATCCACCACTTCATCGATCGACGCATCATCTCAATGGTCTCGTTCCTCCCACGATCAAGAAGGGACGAATTTCGAGTCTTCTGATGTTGATTCTTTTAGAACGAGTGGTTCATTTACATCTGATGGTCGTCGAGGTTCAGTTTCTTCCGCCTATTCTGAAGCTGAATCGTTAGACCAACCATTTGCATTTGAGCTATTACACAAACCGAGACCCACTAGTGCATACTCCGTGAGCATATATGAAGAGGATTTGTATGTAGGAGAATTTTTGCCTGAACCATTATTTTCTCCAATCAGTTCCAGACAAAGGCACACAGAATCACCACCTCTGTTCATCTCGAAACCCACACAGAAGAGAGGAAGCATTCTGAGTCAGAAGCTTGACAAGCATGCTAGCGTTGGTAGCATAATGGTGATGAATGAGGAATTGGCTGCTTACCTGAATTGACGAGCCTGGGAGGTGGTTGATATTGAATGATTTCTTCTGGCTATTGGGATACCCAAGCACACTTCTTTAAGTATTTGTTATGGCCGTTTGGTTCTGAAGGCTTGGGTGGTTAAGGTGGAATTCTTGGAGGATTAAAATAGCCACTGCTCGATTCAAAGCCCTGCCATCTGCATATGTCAGATAACTGTAATGTAATGGAAATATTTTTTTAAGGAAAATTCCTAATTGCATCTCCAGTGCGAGGTTTGCCTGAGTGAGATATCATTGTTTTGGTTGGAGTACTGAGAAATCGTCCTGTGATCCTAATGAAAGACTTGGATGATTAGAGCATGCAAAGTGCCTTCTTATGCTTGAGACAAATAACCTGATCTTCATGAGTAGCACGAGTGAGTCAGTCGTTAGCTCTTTCCTCTTGACTCGCCATCGGAATATTGATATCCCGATCCCCTGTTTAACGACAGTGCACTCAATCTGAAAGTATAAGGATTTAGGTATGACATATATTGAGAAACAATTCAAATGATTATAAGAATATCATTCGGAAAAATCTATGTGCAGATAAACGCCTAGACTCCTTTCGCTAATGCACCCTTCTTCAACGTGCATCAAATTAATTCCCACTGCAGCCTTACACACATAACCTGTATCATACATCTATCTATATGGTAATTGTTGATATCTAAACTTCTCCAAGTAGATGGTGACACGCTTTTAATAACGAAATTGGGTATCGTATCTGTATTCTCCCTTTTATATCCGATTCCTGCAACAATTTTCCGGTATTTATTGGCTTTTCTTTGCAAAACCATTGATTTTCCGAGTGTTCTTGACCTGGTCAAGCTCTGTGAAGGTTCGGGCGATGGTACGTACTGAATCAACGAGGAGCACTGTGGTAGAACTATTAGCGATGGGGATTCGTGCGGAAGAAGCTGGACTTACTGCCTGGAAAGATCATCCAGAGGAAATTCATGAAGAAATAGTAGAACCAAAAGTATAGGAATTCTGGTCTAGAATAATTGACTTCTTTGTGATAATAATCGAAAGTATGGGTTGCATAATATAGGACAAGTCCATACATCTGTCCTACAGTTACAATGATTTGTAGGGGGTATCGAAGTGGATGACCAGTTGCGATAAAGGCTGCGACGGTAAAGCACATAGGTCCCCATAAAAACTGTACGGAATTCATAAGTATGCTAGTTAATGTACTCGTGGTGAGCTTGCAATTGACTTACCGCTGTTACTGTTTCCATACACAGGACAAAAGGATCAGATATTAAATATCGGCTATCGCTGAGGGCATATTCCTTCCATAGTTGTCCCAACAATTGCTGGTCTTTGATAATTTTGGTATGATGAAGCGAAAAATATCCTGAAGGCTACAATTAGCCATTGTCTGTTGTAAATCGACCATGTGTCGCAAACCTTCGAAGAAGAGGTGAATTGCGCCAGCTATATTAAAGGTTAGGAGACTGTGTAATGACATTGATAGGAAAGACTTACATAAAACCAACCACCATATCGCAGCCTTTTCAGTGCTTGGCAGATGAGGATATGATCTAGCAACGAAAGTGCGAGTACACAAGAACAATACTGCACAAGCACCAAAGAAGACGCTCAGGAGAGTAGGTACAGTCCATTCATTTGCAAGATAGCTCGCTATTTCCATCTCAAGGGGATAATAGGGATGATTGACGATAACTGCAGCTGCAGACTCAGTCGAAGCGTTCTCCATTATAGAAGCCATAGTCTGTGAGAAGAGCCAAAAAGTAATTAAGATTCCAAGCTTGCGCAAAGCGAGAGAAAAGGGAAAAGATGATGAGAAGGAATATATGAGTTGGAACAGCTAGTAAAGAAGTGAATTTGTACCAAACACTTGGACCAATGCTATGGACAATAATGTTTGAAAAGACATGGAAATCGTACAGCGTCCACATCAAATGTCCAAAACCCGGTCTGAAGGGTCTTTTCAGGGGTTCAATCAGGGTTTCTACATAATCTTGAAATCAACTTCGTGGAGCGGTAGCTTGAATGGGGCAATGCAATGGAGATGGGCTCAGCCAAGTTATTTATTAACTTGGCTATTAGCGCTATGGGTTTACCACCCAAGATCCCGAGCATGTATGTATGTATGTACGCAGTAGTTGGAAAACATTTTCCAGGTCCAGGTCCAGGTCTAGGTCGGTAGGTAGATGGGTAGGTATAAGACGACAAGATACGGAGTAGGTGTCCATTTGCATTGAGGCGGTTTGGGGTTTTCAAGTATATATTGTATTAATATGAAGGAAAAGGAGGATAAATGAATGAGAATGATAAATGATGTATGACGGATGTATGATGTATTTCGTGTGATCTCTCTTTTTGACAGTTGACAACAGACAGTTTAATTAACAGTAGATTGTGATTGATTGAATAAATGAAGATCTTCTTCTATCAATTATTCCATGTGCATTTGCGGTCCCAATTATTGATTGTTGTTGGTCGAAAATAAATATTATGGATTCCTTTATTTTGAAGATCGTGTATGTATTCTGAAGGATAAAATCCCCCACCCAAATATTTATTTTGTTACATAATCCCTACTCTAGAACCATTGGTGAGCCACTTTCCAGAATCATTGTGGAAAATGTGGAAAATATAATATGGAAAAATGTAGGAAAGGTGGAAAAGACTTCCACACACTTCTTTGAGAATTATCTGAACCCCGAAAAGGCTTACTGATTTAGGTTTAGTATAGTGTTACTTTGGATATTGAGTAGACCAAATATATGTTGTGCTGCAAATTATAGCCAATAGCTTTCTCGTAGATGAACGCAAAAGTTTTGGCTGAGGTTTGATTCGTATTCTAAACTCGTCACCTGCTTCGCCGCACTGTGGAGTAGACCATGGGTTTGAGTGGGTAGAAAGGAGAATGTAGAGAATACATTCAGAGTTTGAATTCTCTTGACTCGAAATTATCAAATGTTATTGTTTGCTCGTGACTTTTGTGGCTTTCTGTCGTTTGTAGATTAATGATGGAGTAGCACAACTACTCTCAAAAACAAGGGCACAAAATCACGATAGACGAGATATGTGATGAAAGCTCAGGAATCATACCATAAATCATGCAGACGTGGACTACTCACTGTCTTTGAAAGCACATGTAGAGAGAATCATAAAAGTCCCATCCAAATATTCGGTTATTGCATTTCCCACCACATAGATGTGGGGATAGGGGCCGCTCATTATAAATAGGGGGATATTCCTTTGCGAAATCGCATGGCATATTAATCAACCCGCTCTCCGCGACTCATGGGTGTTCGATTTTTCGAAAATGAAAGGTATCGTCGAGCTCCTCGCTCCCTTCGCTCATGTCCATGTATGTGTTATCATTGTCAGAGATATTATCAGCTTTCACGCGTTCAAAATGTCGCTTTCCATCGCCTTTGACGAGATTCAAAGGTGACTCTTGTGTCTGGCCGTAAATATCAACTCCTCTTGCTTCTGAATCATGCCAAGGAACCATTTCGGTGTCCTCTAGCTTAGACAATGATAAGAGAATGCAGTCTTGCGAATCGCTAAAGAAAATAGAAGGAGATACAGATGCTGCGTTGAGCCACTTGATGATCGACTTTCCAATGATTTTACCCTCGGGCATCTGCATTCCAAAATTAATAATTCTTGGGGCCTCCCAAGATGGGTCCCATAATTGGACGCGGCCTTTGTTTTCTTCGCCCTCACATCTAATCATCAAAAGTTCGTTAACACTAGGATGAAAGATCACCCGAGCTACCGGAGAGTGCATTATCAACAGTGCTCTAAGCGATCGGGATCCAACATCCCAAACCCAAATCGCTGATGGCATTTCCTCAACCTTAGTTGCTAGTAATGTGCCAGAGATATCGAAGGTCACCATATTGGTGCCAGTCTTCGGCTCTGCAGTTGCAATGGCAGTTGATGTTGGGGGTAATGTCGACTGTTTCGCTCGAACGAATTCTCGCGTGAAACCTCCATTCGGGGATGGCAAAAATAGTTCATTCCAAACCTGAGAAGTTAGGGCTCGTCGTCTTAGGGTAGAAAGTGTATTGACATACATGTAGTGTATCTGTAGGGTTTACGGAATGTATGTGGGATAAAATCATAGATTCTGAGAACGCCGGAGCGGCCAACAACACAACTCTTCGACTAAAATCGGCAATAGCAATATGTGTTCCTGTTGGGCTCCATTCGATCAATTTAATTCCGGCACCTAAAGCGATATCCTTTTCTTCCTCGAGGACCGGGGTCGGGCCATTCCAAACCTTATACAAGTGACCATCGGCCGTATAAAGCAGCAATTTGTGACCTTGGCTAGCAGATTCACATATTGTTACCCATTTTCCATCTGGGCTCCAAGTTATTTCTTGAGCGTCAACTGTTTCTGGTAGCCATGATCTTGTAACCTCCAAGCTTCCTGATTTGTGTATACTAATAACGTCTTTGCCACCGCTTCTCGTCAACAGAGCCAAGTTTCCGGATCGCGGACGGTGTGAGAATCCTTTTGCAGCAGTAGCAGGAGTGAAGAGTTTGGGAGAGCTGATATCCACTGACTTCGAAGTAGGAAGATTAAAAATGGTCAACTTCAGACCAAAATCTGAAAAGATACAGACTTCATCGTCGTTTCCTCCGAATGAAATGAAGGTCGTCTTTGTAGTTCCCGAGGTCGGACTTGTAATTTTTGCTGAGAAGTGATTATCACTTGGGGAAAAGATGCGTATGACATCCGCAGACGCTACAAGTAACCGATTGGAAGAAGATGACCATATAAATGATGTTATTGAGGCTGTGAGCTCAGATGGAAGTGAGATGGCGCGTATTATTTCAAGGGAGCGCGTCTCTCTGATATGAAGTGTCGAGGGCAGAATAGTCGCAATATATGCGCCATTAGGACTGGGGAGAGATTGATTTGATGCTAAGATATAGATATGTATCAACTTTATGCCATACAAGACGGAAACATTCAACTTAACACTTACAATTAAGAGGACGAGAAAATCGCATTATGAATGGAGGTGATGATCCAGCTTTGCACGTTTTGGGTTTTAACTTTCTACCCAGGCTCAAGCTACGGAGTATGTACATAGTACAGATACAACACCTAGTACTCATAGGGATCTGCAGAAGCCCCGCACACATTACCAACCAGTACAGACAGAGTACTAGAAAATTATCCAGTTGGTCCGATAACGATAAGCTTTTGATGAGTCAGCCAAGCTATTGTCCGGCAATTCGGAAAATAGGACGGAATGGGCCGCTGCCCCTCCAGTTACAATTCAACTTTACAAATCCATACGTACCTCGACCATTTTTACAGACTAAAATCTTTGCAAATCCTGAGAATTGAGATGATGTGTCACTGTGACAATAAGGAAGCACGACTATTCAATACCCAGGGAGACAGGCATAACGTTACTTAATGATCGAAATGATCGAAGAGCACGCAACTGTTCTACGCCACCGGATATTGAAAGCCCAGAGATAGCTTTGATCATATATATTATCTCGCTTTTTCCAGATTACCTCTAATAGAGCGTCTCCTTTCTTCCAAGATGCTATCCTTGAGAAGAACTCTGCGAGAAAGTATCCTCAAAGGTGGCAAGCCTAGCTTGCTATCCTGGAATACACAGAAAACACTATCCACTGCTGTTTCCTCAATTCAAGAGCTCCCTCAGCACGATCTACCTTTGCACAAAGATACTGAACCATCACTAAGCAAGCCTTCAAATAGAAGGGACGAACTCAAAAATGCCAAACCCTTTTCCTCCTTTCTTACCGATAACTTCCAAAGACAGCACGATTATCTTCGAATTTCAATTACAGAAAAATGCAATTTGCGATGCTTATATTGTATGCCAGAAGAGGGGGTTCCACAATCGCCACAGCCAGATCTCCTAACAACACCAGAAATCGTACTTTTATCATCTCTATTTGTTTCCCAGGGGGTTTCGAAGATTCGCCTCACCGGTGGTGAGCCAACTGTTCGTCGCGATATCGTGCCTCTTATGCAGCAGATTGGAGCTTTGCGATCCCAAGGTCTACGTGAGCTCTGTCTTACCACAAATGGGTTAAATCTTGCAAGGAAGCTAGATAGCATGGTGGAAGCCGGCTTAACTGGAGTTAACTTAAGTCTGGATACTTTAGATCCATGGCAGTTTCAGATCATGACTCGAAGGAAGGGGTTTGAAGCTGTGATGAGAAGTATAGATAGGATACTGCATATGAACAGACTCGGTGCCGGTATAAAACTCAAGATCAATTGCGTTGTAATGCGTGGGGTCAATGAAAGAGAAATCATACCATTCGTCGAATTGGGCCGAGATAAAGACATCGAAGTTAGATTCATCGAATATATGCCATTTGACGGTAACAAGTGGAGCCAAGGCAAAATGCTAAGCTACAAAGAAATGCTTGATATAATACGACAGAAGTATCCAACACTTCGAAAAGTAGCAGATCACAAAAATGACACAAGTAAGACCTACGAGATTCCTGGATTCATGGGAAAGATGGGATTCATCACAAGTATGACGCACAATTTCTGTGGTACTTGCAACAGATTGCGGATTACGAGTGATGGCAACTTGAAGGTATGCTTATTTGGCAATGCTGAAGTGTCCCTAAGGGACATCTTGAGAAAATCCAATGGCAGCCAGCCAATCGATGAGCAAGCCTTTGAAGCGATGAAGCAAATAGAAATGGGTAGGAAACAGGGTCTTGGAGATGCCCATAGCCCTCTAGGAAGCTCTTCCAACGAAAGAGAGTTGCTAGAAGTTATTGGCATGGCCGTGAGTCGAAAAAAGGAAAAGCACGCCGGTATGGGCGAATTGAAAAATATGAAAAATAGACCCATGATCTTAATAGGTGGGTAGGTTTCATTTTCTATGGAAATATGCGCGAGCGATGCGATCACATGAAATTATTTGCATATCGGCGTCAATTTCAATACCCACATGTATTTAAACAGTATCTTAAAATTATATAGCTGCAAGTAAGATCCGGCGCTTCTGCAGTATAACATGTAGTTGAGACTGACATTCTATCCAGATGATAAATACTATCGTCGTCCAAACCCACATTTTCAAAGAATGGGAGACTGGCCAGCAGGTCGATCCCACAATATCCCTTTAAAGCTCTTTTCATCTGTACCTCCTGATTATGCACGTCTGTACTCCAGCAAAGCTACTCCGGCTCAAATGAACAATATGGGCTGTGAAATGGGGAAGTCTTCAATGAACAATTCATCAGAATCGACCGCCTCCCAGGCACACAAACTTACTCATCTTACACAATCCGGTGACGCCCACATGGTCTCCATCTCCTCCAAACAACCAACGAAACGAACTGCAGTTGCTGTCTGCAGTGTTCACTTCTCCAACAATGTGGCCATTCCTCTCATCCGTGACAACCGAGCTAAGAAAGGTGATGTGCTGGGTGTTGCCCGTATCGCAGGAATCATGGCTGCCAAGAGAACTTCCGATTTGATACCTCTCTGTCACCCAATTGCAATTACACATGTCAACGTTGATCTACAAATCTCACACGAGGATGGATTGGGCACGGAACCTTCATCTCCCACTCCAAGTACGTCAATTCCATGGTCTGGCACAGGACAAGGCGATGGATATAAATGGCCTCCATCTGTTTCAGAATCTGTCCCCTGTAATAAATTTGGAAGCGTGGAGGTTATGGCTACTGTGTCATGCGATGGAAAAACCGGCGTAGAAATGGAGGCACTTACAGCCGCTTCAACGGCGGCATTAACGATCTATGATATGTGTAAGGCTGTAGATAAGGGAATGCGAGTTGAGGGGCTGAGAGTAGTGAAGAAAGAGGGCGGGAAAAGTGGCACATGGATAGAGGGGTGTTCACAAGAGTGGGAAGTAAAGTAAGGGTGAGGCAGAGTTAGCATGGAAGGACAACTGAAATAATTTGGCCGAATTATCTCTCGATATTGCATCTCAGAAAAACCACAGCTCTAATATCCCATCGTGACGATTGGCTCTGAGAACAATTTGTGTCTCTCTGGAATGTGGAGTTTATAACTGGTTCCTCCGGTAGAGGTCTAAAATTCTCCACAATTTCAAAGAAAGTCACAATTCACGTGAATTTGGATTTGGATTCTAGAGGGAGATTGAACTGTTCCATGACTCAAGAGCTAATAATTATGCATAAGCATTCTATTTTCGATGTAATCATATCTGAGTGGCTGAATTGATGTTATTTTTGAGTAACGCTTACCATTTTCCATCCGGATTGGAATTCTGAATCCTTCAACGCTACATGATTTGGTTCCCACTTCAAATCCTCAATCCTCTTCTGAATAAAAGTTCAAGAGCAAATTTCCACATCGTTTGTAGTGCAACTCTGATTTACGAAATTTACCTAGCTCTGTGGTATTTCTACCAATAACATATTTCTGTTGTTCGAAGTCGCAGATGACTATTCTTAGTGATCCTGTGTTGAGATAATCTACATAGTAAAGCTACCTTGAGATCCCACAGAGTGTAATCTCCCCAGAATCACCGCATTTTTTATTGCGCAGCATGTAATTTTCCAAGCCAAAATCCCATACTGTGGCACTGTCCTTGGGTCATGATGCCATTGAGATCCACTAGTATAACAGGCTGTATCTGCCTCTTTCTTGAAGTTCCAAGTTCAGCCCAGTCTTTGATTTCTTTCACCAATTCTTATCTCTTGGGAAGTTTCCCCTTTACGGTCCTTACCAGTTCATATTTCTTACATAAGTTGTCTTGGGCGTTTGTAACGTTTTCTTATTCATATACTCATCATGAAATTCTCACGCGCAGCTGCTCTTTCTCTCCTTTATGGAATCGGGGTTGCATCTCCAGATGCTGATTGTTCTCCTGTGACGACTACAATCTATCAGCCTACTACTATCACTGTTACAGAACCTGCATTCGTGGCATCTACTGTTACTCTTGGGGGAAGTGGAGGGTATGGCGAAGCAGAGGGATCTGGTACAATAATATATCAAACTGTCACACTTGAAGGTGGATCTGCTGCCACACCGGTCACAATCACAGCACCTGCTCAAACAATTACAGTCAACAATGGCGGAACAATTATTGAAGGAGGCTCCACATCCAGCTCGCCATCTTTGAAATCGTTTAAAACTTCTACCCCTATTATAAGTGGAACAGGGTCGCTTCTGGGAGCAGTGGTCACACCCCTTCCCTCGGCCGGCGCTACCGGAGCTGTTACACAGGTAAACGTGATATCAGGAGTATCAACAGTTCAAGTCTGCCCTACCGGTGCTACAACTTATGACTGCACAGAGGTTGTTTATGGTTCAGGTGGCGAAATTATTGTGGTTCAGATCATCACTGTTGATGTCACGGTAGATGTCTACGGCGAGGCCAGCACAGTCACAATAACCAAGATCGCGAGCGCTACTTCTACTCCCAGTCTCCCACCTACACACTCGGGAAGTGTTCTCGGAACCAAGACCGGCGAAGCGTCATTAACCGGTAAACCTACAGGACCACCATACTCATTTGGAAATGGAAGCGAGCCTATCCACCCGCCAGGTAGTATTAGAACAGGAACTAGCGTCTCATATAAACCCACTGGAACCGGAAAACCAACGAAGCCAACGCACGTTGTCTCGATTGGCCAAAATGGCATTCTCTCTTTCTCACCTCAATACATCGATGCGGAGGAAGGAGAAACCGTACGCTTCAATTTCTACCCCACAAATCACACTGTCACTTCTTGTGACGTAGCAGCTCCTTGCGTTATGAATGGTGTCTACGATTCTGGGTTCAAGCCCATTTTGGCGAAAAACATGACTACATTTGTTGACTTCCCCGTCACAAACGCAACAAACCCACTGTTTTTCTTCAGGTATGTATCGGCCCGTTACAGATTTCTTCACCTTCACTAACATCATCCTAGTCGCCAAAAAAATGAGTGTGAGTCAGGCATGGTGTTTGCTATCAACCCTAAGTCAAAAACTCAATATGATGAATTCGTATCTGCTGCCAAGGGTAAGAAGACTACCACCACAAGCCATGGACCTACTGGAACAGCAGATTCGACCGGTACAATTAGAGGCACGGGCCTTCCGTATTCACGTAACGGCACTTTCTCATATGGAATTCCATCCGGCAGTCGCCGACTCACATCCACACATTCTGAATTGGCCATTAGCGTGACCGGCTCATCAAAAGCACCCTTTCCTACTGGTGGGTCAAACATAACTAGTACTGGAACTGGGGTACATCACATCGAGACGGGAACAGGGTTCGCACACCCATCGGGCACTTTTAAACCATCCGGCAGTATCAAGCCATCCGGTAGTATCAAGCCATCCGGTAGTATCAAGCCATCAGGCAGCATTCACCGCTCCGGGCTTCCACACTCATCAGATTCCTTCAGATCAACTGGAAGTGTTAGTGGCAGTGGCCATGCATCTTCAACCGGTGCGCTAGTATCACCAACTAGCAGCGCGATGACAACTGTCGTATCAAGCAGCTCATCTTCAGCCACTAGTAGCACTAGCTCATCGTCACACTCTACCACTAGCAGTTCAAGTTCGTCTTCACACTCGACCACCAGCAGTTCCAGTTCCACCATCACCACTACTTCTTTAATTCACGGTTATGTTCCCTACAGCTTCCCTACTCCCGTCGCTTCGTATGTCGCTCAACCATATCGGGCTTAAACTAAAAATATGATAGAGGGCATGAGGAAGACTGCAGATTTCAAAGGCTGAGAAGTTGTGTGGCGCGGGCGCAGGCGCAAATTGGTTTTGATTGGTTTTTCTTTCTTCGTTGCCTCTTGCCCTTTCCTTTCTTGCATGCGTTATGTAAAATAGATTTCGAAAAATGGCGCTTTTATTTATGCTGTGCCGCACTAATGTGTATGCTGCCTTTCAACGTTTCTCCCATGACTGTGCTGGGCTTATCTCGGCAACCTTGATCGTTGTTACTAGGTGACTATAAGCCAGCCACATGCTTCAACTGCCATAAACAATTAGATATGATCAAGTGGTATGCATGTCCCCAGATTATCCAAAGATCGAAATATTATGGATGAAGCAAATGATCTTTAAGCTCTTGAGTACTCGCTGTCCATAAGTTCCTTGACTCTTGCAATTATGAACAAAATCCAAATGATATACTGTGCAAGTTTGCTAGCACATAAAAACGATACCAACATCCTTGATTAAGTGAGGAACGTATCCACTCAAGTCTAGAGATTGTCGAGTATGAAAGCCAGGAAGAGAGTCATTCTAGTCCTTCTAGTTGTTCTCAACTAGAATTCAAATCCTTCCACTGACTCTTTCCTCTCAACTGTTTCAAGCCTATGAACCCCAATAAATGCATCATGCATTTGGTATGTACTGATATCGATGATTCTTGATTGATGACTCTTCAAGGTCTTGATCGTTTCGGACTACATCCGATTGATTGATATTGATATTGATAAGTGACTATCCGCAAAATATAGCTTCCTAGACTTCATCCCTACAGAAAGTTCAGATATACGGATCCTGCGGGGAAAGAATCCTCGACATGTTTTGTATGGAATAAGTCTATTGCATCGATAGGCTGGCAATCAAGCCAAGTTCTTCTGCAAAGAATTGGGCATCGTACCTTATCAAATTTGCATCGACAAACGATCAATTCGCTGCAAGTCAGTCATTGTTAGTGTTACATATGCATGCATGCGCGGGGTGAAAACCTTCGATCTATTGTACTTGCGTCTTTCCTGTGTCTTTGCGTGTAGACGTTGATATTTCTCCTACCTTTCACGCTTTTGTGGAAGATCATAGGAATAATGATTAGTGCATTGTGATTAGAGTCTTTGCGACCGGGCAAGATAGTCGAATGCCATACTGCGAAAATCAAGAAGGATTTCTAGAAACATATATTTCGAAACTCAATCAAAGTTTGTTCCGACAATTTTATACCTTCTAAACTCACAGACTGTATTATCTGGCTGTTTATGTAAGCTATTACATTTGTAAGGGTTTATGTAGAAATGGAATCTTATAGATTTATTAAAAACCTAGGAAGCACTCGGGAAATTTTTCATATCGTAAGGGAAGCTTCCATGCAGCACGTAACACGATCTGTACTGAAAGTAATGGCCAACTATATCATGCATGTATGTTTGCCTTTATGACTGTTTCTGCTGTCCTATGATGCCATGTTGACAACCTGGTTCTTGTCAAGGCTTGGTGGTGTCGTTGAGAACCCTGAATCCTAACCCGGGTTGATGGCTAGTCACTCTGTTTTGGTTGGCCCGTTGATTTAATATGTACCTCGCACGTCGACCAATCGCGGACACGCCGTACTTGCCGCCGACAATACAAATCGTTGAGATGAAACGGTGAGTGTACCTTTGGTTACACAAACGGTTTCTAGCTATACACCACCCGGTTGAACAAAAGGGAAATTCTAGAAAAGTTAGTATCCATATATGAGCTTAACGATCCAACGGTCGCAAGGAAAGCGTTCTCGAAAACAAGAATCGTTGCTGAGAATCACTACACACCCCCTAGCAATTTTTTTCTAGCTGAATTCGAGAAAGCCAAAAAAGTATCCTCGAAACTGTTTTCCAAGGGTAAGTCCAGTATTCGGTATAAGTTGGAAGAATTTAATATGAAGACTAGCAAACACGAGGCTGCACCATTCCAAATTAAGTTCCTGTTGCAGAGTCTATGGCTGGGATTCTCTCACTGGCAATTGCAACTTATCCATCCCCTTTGTTTATTTGGGTCATCCCAGCCACCAAACATTTCCAAGACTCATCTGCATTCGGGAAGCATGATCGAGATTCGGATAGATGCCACATTGATATGGAAGCTCCTTTTCAGAATCATGATGCCCTAGAAATAACTTTGTCTCCAAGCATGTGATTGAGTTTTTCTCCAATCACAAATAAAGTTGGAATATATTTTTAGTAGAATCTGCTAGAGGCATAGGTGACAGTCAGATTGGTGGAGTTTCTGAATCAGTCTTGAATCTAGGGCTTTTCTTTTGCTGACTGCAACCACACGTTACACAGTCGTTTTCATGGATTCATCCCAGACCTTTTGTTTTCTTCTTCTTCCCCAACTGTTACCCTGGAATACCGCTGCTTTGGCCAGGTCGCAGCTTGCAGTTAGTCCAGTCCCGCTTTGCACTTGCAGACGGATAGTATTCCATCTCGACTTTGCAAGAAGTCGAGAAATAGTTCGAGAATTGACAGGTAATCGGCGATGAATAGTCAATAAATGCTGCAAGAGATCGTTTGCTCTTTCCCGTTCTGAGTCTGGATTTTCGATTTACTTCCATGTATATTAGGATCTGGCCTTCTGCATTGAGTGCCTAGAATCCTCTGAGTAATTATTTAATATCAAGGCTTTCATCCAAGACCCAAAAAATGTTACATATACCTCATGGTCACAGCCTCCCAAAAGCACTGTAGCCTAAGATCTTTGTATTCGAGACAAAGCTTCCTTGACATACGTTCATCTTGTATCATAGTATCAAATTTTCATATCAAACATCATGCCTCAAGTTCTACCAGGCGATGTGACTGGCTTATATTATATTCTGGTCAGCAACCTCCCATGGTCGTGCACATGGCAAATATTGAAAGACTTCGCACGAAAACATGATTCTAGGGGACATTGCCTTGCAGTCGAACATGCACAGGTATATTCCGGATCAACTTGTGGATGGGTAACAGTCCGTGGAAAGGAGGACTTTCTCGAAGCACTCCGTAAGTTTCTCGGCTACGAAGAGATAAGACTAATAGATGCAGAACATTTACAAGGTGGAAATTTGGGAAATCGAGCCTTGTGTGCAGATGGCCGCAATGAGACGAAGCCAATTCAAGTACGGGATCTTGCCATCCCATGGACAACCTCAAATTCCTGTGGAGACGTACCAAGGAGAAAAACGGCACCCCCAGCTCCAATAACTTCGGCGTCTCCAGCATCTATAGTGGCGATTCAGCAAGTACCATTCTTTCAAATGGCTCCCTCGACCAATCGCGCATATATCCCCACTTCTACATCAGCCAATTTTGATGACGGAGGCTTCTCTCAGGTGGAACTTAACAAACTCACTGTCATAATTCAGGCTAACAGGTTCAGATTCAACAAATACAAAGCTTTGAAATCTATCCGAATGTCCCAATACCACCCACCTATCTCTCTATGTTGTGTGCAGATGATATGGCGTCAGACACACCAATATACATACAACATCCTCCAGAAACTTTGGCAGCATCTCCTCCTACCCCTTACATGATTCAACGATCTCATAAAACGACGTTTGTACAGAGCAAAGTCATTGTAACCCAGCTTCCCCAAGAAGCATCCACTTGTTATCTAGAAGCTTACTTATACACCCTAATCAAATCGAAATTTCGCAGCCATTTATCCGCCGAAAACCCTCTTCATGCTCTACGCAGCATGAAAATCGAGAATCATCCAGATGGAAGGCAAAAGTGCCATACTTTCCTCACTTTTGACACGCACGGTATGGCTCAAGCTATAGTGGAAATACTCGATGGGGCGGTATTTTGTGGAAAGGTTCTGCGAGCGAAGCTTGCAAAAGAGGGGGCGGATCCCAGAGAACGAAGGCAAGACACCAAAGTCGGGAAGGCCCAAAGAGATAAGGGGGATTAAGGTGCTGACAATGGAAGAAAGAGAGAGGGAAAGAATTCTGGCAGCCAGGTCAGATACTGTAGCAGCAGTAGCAGCAGTAGCAACGCGGGGGAAGACAGAAATAGAGACAATAGTGAGGTCACCGATGGTTGTCAATGGATCGACTCCGGAAAACGACGGCTAGTGACCAGCCAAGCAAATACTTCACGATTCTCGAGGCTGGTCTCCTCAGTAACATTTCGTACAAAGACGGTGGCAAGATTAGTATTCGGAGCGAGCGGTGGTGGCTTTTTTTGGGATAAACACAAACATATGGTACTGGCTAGTTCGATGGGCTGAATGTATTGTGAGCATTTATGATGAACACTGGTGGTTCTTTTGCTTTGAAATTTTCTGGGATCATAGCTCTGAATTTCATTTCCAACGCTCTGGAGTCTATTTTGAGGCAGGTCTAGCCGGCTCCCTCTTAATGTCCAGAGTGAGCAGCAGAGGATTGAATCTGCTCGAAAGAAAACGTCTTCTTAATTAGTTATGATAAGCCTTATTGTTTGCGTAATAGCATATTTCCCAGCAATAGTATTTCAAATACGCAAATGAGAGTATACAATACCATAACCTTTTGAGACACTCATACGTTATATTTATCCTTCTATAATTGGTTCAGAGTCCGGAGATTTCGTTTTCATCGTTGCTTATACGACAGAGCGTTCTCCTCGAGGCGAGCAAACATCCTAATAGCGAACGTGCACTTGTACTCTCCGGCCGCTTGAGAAGTGTGAGAACCTCATCTCTTAAGATGATAAGTATATCTCGGGTAAGTGCTACCTGTGCTCCATGATTGTACATCGGGATTAAAAGTCTGCAGGCATACATAACCAAAATATTGCCTGACTGGTGATATTTGGTTCACTAGCACTTACTTGATGTATTTACTTGAAGCAGAAGTTTCATTCAATCTTCCACGAGAAAACATCGGACGAATCCCTCAATGCTAATCCCCGTTTCATCGTGACACGTCCAACATTACCAGCCCGAGATTATGCAAGTATCCGTTTTAAGACCTGCAACAAAACGTCCAGCGCAGGATGCGCACGTGTTGAAAACCCCGGTGATGTCCCATGTTTCCATAGTTTCCGTTAATCCCTAAACGTCATGATTATGTTGGTGTTAATGTGATAAAGCATGACTATACCAAAGATATAAGAGATGAGGAATGAGGAAGAAGAAAAACAACCACAATCACATGATGCCACTCAAATAAATGACTAAAAGATTTGTTGCATATCTCGAGTGACGCTGCTGAATATTTGTTGCATGTCTTGACGACGTTGTAGTTTTAGTCCTGCATGAACAAGAAGCGCTTTACTGTGTTGGTAGTGGCAAGGGCTATTTTTAGGGGGCTGAGTGAAGGGAAATGGAGATTGGATTGGCTGGGAGTGGCTGGGATACAAGAAGCCGAGATTTGAGCGACAGGAATGAGAAGATGAGTCTTTTGGTATTAATACCGTCTTCTTCCTCTCTGCTGTACAGATTCGAGACAGGGAGTACCGTACTGCAATTGACGAAAAGGCGAAGATGAGATATATCCTGCTAACTACCTGTCTAACAGCCAGCTACCACCTGTTAACAACCCACTAAGATCATCTTCATAGATCGTGACGATTGTGTATAACACAGTGCATCGAGTAACTCAAAGTTTGATTGGCTCAACCACTCGAGTACTTTCTTGTGCAATTAGCACAAGGCTGTTATTTTGCTTTGCCAGACTCTTGCAGCTTTTGTTGCATAATTATCTCAGTTGATTCCAGCAGTATTGACCAAAGGAGACAGGATCAAAATGACTACTCATGTGCCAGTATCTATTTGATGAGGTTAGATCTGTACCTTGTGTGTACAGAGTACATATGTGTAGAATCAGATATCGTATGATTGGTGAGTGAATGACATGTTCTCCAGAGTACAGCCAAAAAGTTGGCACACAATCGACGAAAGGATAAATGTGAAAGATCTTCCAAATAATTTTCCGCAATCATGATAACTTGGTATCGTGTATATGTCACAGAAGCTTTGAATTTAAATTTGAAAAAGACTTTTCTAACGCTGAGGAATGTTAGAGTGATGAAGGGATGAACCGATGAACCGAGCCTCTCTGCAACTGTCAGTCCAAGCTTTTAAGTGCCATTTGAACTCTCAAAGTAGAGTGCTGGCAATAACATAACATCAATAAGTAATAAATATTGTCAATAGAGGAAATTGAGTTATCTGTCCATATATCGATTCTTTATATTGCCATTATCATTACTGTGGTATCAATAGTCACGATCCTCAATCTTTGACTATGGTTCACCGACCTCTATCATTTTTCTATGGTCGCGCAATATGCGCATTTTAGGTTATGTGGATGCCCACGAGATGCTCAAGCCAAGCTGCTATACGTACATTCCCCCAAACAACCAACCACCATTATTTTGTGCTTCGTAGATACAAGCTCCGTTGATGTTACCGTGACCAACTAATAGTTTAGGGTTTTTTTATGTTTCTTGTGATGTCTAACTTATAACTTTAGACTAAGTACTAAGTCAACCACCCTACTTTCGGGCCACCCCTCTTTTGGGCCACCCTTTACCACC